>JANHGB010034547.1:5965-43689 GCA_026283785.1 Coracopsis vasa
TTTTCAATGGACTGAAGGTGTTTGCAGAGAATGAATTTTCCAATCAGCTGCTCCAGAAACCAGAAGTAGTGATTATCCATGATGCTGTGAGGCCATTTGTTGAAGAAGATATTCTTTCCAAAGTGGTCATGGCTGCTAAAGACCATGGGGTATGTATTATACACCAATGCAACTCTGCAGTGTTCTTTATACTGTACAGTGTAAAATAATGATTGATAAATAAGGATTTTTCTAGCAATTTTGTTAATGTATTGTATTATGTTGATTTCCAAGTAGAACAGATTCAGAATCTGTATTATGCAGAGGTCGGATGGGGGAGGAAGACATTTTTGAATGCTGCAGGCGTTACTTGCTATGGGGAATAATTATTGCCACAGAGACTATCAGTAAGAGATTGAATTAATCAGCAATTTGCTAGTTGAAAGGTAGATTACATAATAATAGTTTACCTTTTTTCCAGGCAGATTTCTTACCTAATGGTAGAGTAGTTCAGTTAGTGCTTACTAATAATAAACAAAGAGAGTGCAGTATTGCTTGACTCACAAGCTTTGTATGTTTTCTACTTTATATGTGAATCCTGAGTAAGTGGTAAGAGTATCTCTGTCTTAATGTTATCCTAAGTCTTTCTGTCTTAATGTTAAATTTTCCTAGAATCTGTAAATGTTGCAAACTGCTGAGAAAAAGGGAAAGTGGGAAGCCTCCAAATGTGTGTTGGAGATCCTCCTGATGGACATCACTGCACCTGAGGACTGGGAATATTTACAGGAACCAGAAAGATTTCTGAGAAACTAAGTGATATGTGAAGGGGAAGAGTTTGGTAGAACTTGTGTTATGCAAGTAGAAAGGTAGAGTTATGAAAGGCATATACTAGCTGCAAGAGGAACTGGTGAATAAACTGGCTGATTGAGATGTAAGAAATCGTGACTTAGTCACAGGCTTTTTTGTACATTTTGCTATTCTTACCTTGTACTTCAGTTCTTCATTGATAAGACACTAGAATGCTTCCCTACTTCAAAGAGATGGTTTGAGATAGAAGTCATTAGTGACAGCAGATTGTTTGGGTGTTAGCAAGCTGGGAAGATTACCACTGCTTGTCTGTTTTTCTCAAGAAATGAAGTAAAAGATAAGCTAATTGACAGATAATTTGCAACCCAAACAGTGGAATAAAGAGTCCAAAGAATGAGTTTTGGTATTTCCTTAGCACTCCTCCACCTTTTCTTTGAAAGCTCATATTCTAGAAGGGGAATGTATGACTTGTTAAAATATTTATTATGAAAATTGAATCATGCAAGGTCCCTCAGAACATTGTTAGAAGTCTAGATATACTGAGCTTCTTAATAGTAGGCCTGTACTTTTGTGCATTGGCTTAAAATGAAATGGCAATAAAATAGTAACTCTGCTCTGTAGTTTTCAGTGATACAGAACATAACTTTCCATTCATTAAAACTCAAATTCTGTTAGAATTTTAACAAGGTTTTTGACCTTTCTCATATAGCACAAAATAGCATCCCAGAATTGATTCTCTGCCAAAGACTTTTAAAACAGATCCCCTTTGTAAATCTGTTCTAAATGTGATTTTTTGAGAGCAGTAGAAGAATGGGGTTAATTGTACTGATATTGAGTTGAAATGAGAAAAACACAAACACATTCAGAAAAGAGTTAAGGTGTCTTTGCATGTTATGGTGTATCGTATCGCATTTGTCTTTGTGTTCAAGTTTTTTGTTCACTTTTTCTTGAAACTTATGTGATTTTAATGTAATATTTTTTTTCCTGGTTTTCTTTTTAATGGTGTGTAAGACATTTTCAGTAAAACAGTAGGGAACCAAGGCGATCTCCATTGACCTTCTCAAGGCAGTGTACTCTAGTTCTAGAAGTTCTGAACTCCTGACTGGTAAATATTTCCTTAGCTAGATCACGGAAGTATCTCATTTGATCTCAAAAAGGTGATCTTACACGTTTGGCATAGTCTTTTCCATTGTATAGTGTGTGTCTGAAATGTGCATGGTATTTATTGGCTCTGTGATGACTTCCTGTGTTGGCTTAGTTCCATGGAATTCAGTGAGGCTAGACTGTCAGAGAACTGGACGCCAAGAGCTGTTAGCTATTGATGTTACCTGACAAAGTAGTTGAATTAAGGAACATGAGAAGAAATTAATTTTATGTAACAAATTGGAGAAACTTCCTGCCAGAGAGAGGTGGCTGTCTTCACTTGACAACTGCAGAATTCTGAAGTAATAAATGACTGGAAAGCTAAGACTCTTTCCCAAAAGCGACATGCATGGTTTTGAAAAAATTTGATCAAGGGAGGCTATCATCTTTAGTTCTTCCTATAGTCAGATTCTTTGCATATCTAAGGGGGAGCCAGTTCTTCAGTCTTTCAGTACAGAAAGTAATTACTTCCTTTTACATTATGTAGAAAGGTACAAAACCTGGCAGAAACATCATATTAAATCACTAGTGTAATAGGGGTAATGCTGTATTGTTGTTCATCTGCATACCATATAGGTAGCATAATTATGAGAAGCTTTAATGTTTTTTAAAATGGCAATTGATCAAGTAAGTTATTGCACTTCTAGCTGCCAATTGTCAGACAAGTAAACTGCTTTATTACACTTACTAATCAGTTTGTTATTTGCCTGTGGGAATTAAAATGTGTACCTTATTCAGAGCTAATAAATTATGTCTTAAAATCCCCCAAACAATCCCTTGATTATGTGAAAATACTACTTTGTAACCAATTAAATTCCATTTATGTTTTTTGGGTAATTTTGTAATTAAAATTACATGTTTCTAGAAACAAATTCTTTATTGCTAGTAAAAGTTAGGAAAAGTGGAAGCTTCAGAAGGCATCAGTCCAAAGCCTCTAGCAATATCTCTTTGCCAACATTACATTTTAAACAACATAACCAAAAAGGAAAAAGCATGCAAGGAAAAATCAGGAGTGGGGGTGGAACTTGTCATTTCTCCTATTGAGAGTTTAAAAAAGGCATATACAATCAAAGACTTTTTCTGTAGTTAACATAAACTAGATTTGAAGGTATAGTTTATTTCTTTGAAAGGACTGAATCAAAGCAGCATTCTTCATTCTTAAAAGCTGGTTTCTGGAAGCTGTTTAACATCATTACTTTATTCTCAGCTTTAGCAAGAATCTGAACAAAGCATACATCCCAGTACAGATGTACAGTATTACTTGGTTGCATGGGCTCTTATATGCATGCATACTCAGTCAAAATAATACCCCCCAGACAGAAAGCATGAATCATGGGGGTGTTACATAGCAAATTTAGAGGAAAATATTTTAAGAGCTACATGCTCTTAGCTATGATAAGACACATGAAGGACAGAGATACTTCAGGACAGCCAGGGTTATGAAATGGCTTCACCAAGGGCAAGTCCTGCCTGACCAACCTGGCATTCTCTGATGGACTGGTTTGATAGATGGGAAGAGCTACAGGTGTTGTCTAACTGGACTTCTATTAGGCCTTTGACACAGTACTGCACAACATCCTTCTCTCTAAATTGGAAAGATATGGTTAATTGCTCAATGTCCAGATGGAGATCAGTGACAAGTGGTGTCCGCTAGGGGCCTGTACTGGGACCAGTACTGTTTAATATCTCCATCAGTGACATAGTGGGATTAAGTGTACCCTTGGCAAGTTTGCAGATGACATCAAGCTGAGTGGTGTGGCTGACACACCTGAGGGATAGTATGTCATCTAGAAGGACCTGAGCAAGCAAGGTCCTGCACCCAGGTTAGGACAACCCCTGGTGTCAATACAGGCTGGGGATGAAGGGATTGGGAGCAGCCTTATGGAGAGAGGCTTGGGGGTACTGATGGATGAAAAGCTGGCAGTGTGTGCTTGCAGCCCAAAAAGCAGTCATCTTGAGCCACATCCAAAGTAGCATGACCAGCATGTCAGGGGAGGTAATTCTGCCCCTCTACTCTCTGCTCTGGTGGGACCCCATCTGGAGTACTGTGTCCAGCTCTGGAGTCCTCAGTACAGAAAGAAATGGATCTGTTGGTGTGGGTCCAGAGGGCGGATACGAAAATGGTCAGAGGGGTGGAACACTGTCTCTATGAAAGACAGGCTGAAAGAGTCAGGTTTGTTCAGCCTGGAGAAGAGAAGGCTCCAGGGAGACCTTATTGCAGCCTTTCAATACATCAAGGTGTCTTGTAAGAAGTATGCAGACAGACTTTTAAGCATGGCCTGTTGTGATAGAAGTGGTAATGGTTTTAAACTAAAAGAGGGCAAATTTACACTAGATTTAAGCAAGAATTTTTTTATTTTTTTTTTTATGATGTTGGTGGTGAAACACTGGGACAGGTTGTGCGGAGAAGTGGTAGATGCCTGGTCCCTGGAAACATTCGAGGTTGAATGGGGCTCTGAGCAACCTGATGTAATTGATGATGTCCCTGCTTCTTTCACGGGGGGTTGGACTAGATGCCATTTAAAGGTCTTTTCCAACCCAAACTATTCTAAGATTTTACATTACTGTGAAGATCAGAATTGCTTTAGTAGCCATAAAACTTTTTTGCATGTGTGAAGAAACCAAGTGTGGTTTTGCTGCTGTACTGGAAAGAGTTACACAATGCATAATTCCTTTTTAAACTCTATAATAATGGGTAACTGTAAGAAACATACTGATGTTTCCATAGCTTATGGCATTATTCTTCACATAGAGAATTATAATCTTATCAACCAAGTTGTTATTTTCTGTGTTGAATGGAGGACTGATGTATTGTTAGCAAATACTTGCAGTCTTTGTCCTAACAACACGTAGTGTTTGGTGGTGGGAAATAGCTATCATTTCCCAGTCCCCATTTAAGTGATTTAGATGATTCATTGCATTCATTAGGGAGGATGCAACTTAAAGAACTGAAATACATAAATCATAGAAACTTAAATTATAATCTCCCTTTCTTCTTTGCACCATTTCCGTGTTGTACTAACAGAGCCAGCTGGGCCTAATACAACTAGTACTTAATCCTTTTTAAAAAGGTGACTTAATCTCATTTTTTTTAGCTTCTGAAAGTCTACACATACAATATTTTTAACCTGTTTTTAGGTAGGATTAGGTTATCCTAGAAATAAATTTTCAGCATAGCTTCCTGTAGTTAAGTGGTTGCTGAGGTCATTTATATGCAATGTCTATAAAATGTACCTCCTTTAAATTTAGAGAAATGATGTGTATCACATTGCTGTTGATTTGAGGCTAATTAAAACTTGGATGCTTCATCTGAGAAAACAATATGACTTTGGAAATGAAGCAGCCTTTAGCAAAGATATGTCTATTTAGTCACTCAGATTTCTTCTTCCTGAAGCAGATCAAAGCAGTAAAGAATAGTTCCTTAAAATAAGGGATATCTTGGCTTGTACAGCATGTATGAGGAGCTGAATGAAGGCCCTGTATCATTCTAGCCACTTCGACATGGCAAGATCTGGAAGAGATTCTTAGCTGTATCTCTCTGGCGAAGGATTAGGCATGCACACCTCTTGAGTTTTCCCTTTTTTTGCCCAATGTTGCACTGAAAAGAAATCTGGGTTTTCATCCAGAAATGCCCCCAGCTGCATTTTGGCTGAGTTTGTGATCTGGGTGGTTACGGCAAGGACAACACCAACCCTGCAGGTTGGTTGAGGCTTCTGAAAGCCAACTTGGCCTGTTTCATATGCTGTAATACTTTGCTGGACTGGTTCTGTGCTTATCCTTCTGTTTCCAAGAAGGTAGGTGGGTTGTGGCACAGATAGAACTAAAACTGCCTTGAGGAGCATTGGAGCATGTGGGAGAGAATTCATGAGGTATTAAATTCATACATATGTGTAATAAAGTCATTGAGCCAAACTTGCATGGTAGAGTATAATGATCCACTTTACAAGGCTCTTGATAACAGAGGTGGTCTTAGATGAAGCCTGTATAAAGAAGTGACTTGAAATTTTGAGTGTAAAGGGCTGAAAGAGAAAGAAGCTTGGGTTCAAGTACAGGGCACAAACAGTTCTGAGAGAAGCAGCTCAGCAGATTCAGAATGCAAAGACATTTGATAAGCAACTGCGGAGTTGCTTAGGGAACTGCATGACCACGAACTATAGTGCCTGTGGTTTTGGTTGCTCAGGGCTGTGTGTGTGTGAAAGAGTTATAAATTAAACACTGCAGTTTTGCATTTGGTTGATTAACTTGTGCAAGAGTCCTCCTGCAACACCTCAAGCTTTTTGTTTTCATTATAATATGCTAATATTGCTAAGTATATATTATATTGCTAATTATATATTATATTGCTAATATATTAAGTTTCTGATTAAAGCAATATGCAGTGGATCAGTAGCCTTCTTATCATGGTATTGTTGATTTTATAATAATAATGTAGACTTTCTGGAGGTAAACTACAACTTCTTAACTGTAATTGTAACTCCTGTGGTAGTAGCTTCAAGATTTTTAATCCATTGAATACAGATGTTAACTCCTCTTTATACTTATTTACTCTAATAAGAAAATCCTTTGTGACACAGTGCACTTTCACTGATAGCTTTTTGCAATATAAATCAGTAATTAGGGTATGAAAGATGGCTTGCTGACTGTAAGATGTGTTCTGTTACTAGATAATGCAAGATAATACTATACAAAGTAAAATGAATAGTCTTGTTAACTTTAGAAGCAAAGATGATTGATTTTGTGATTCATTAAGTTTTATAGCAAATATTCTGTTTAATTTTTGTTACCTAGATTTGCAGTATAGCACTGGTTAGAATGAGAAAGTGCTGGTAGCTCATTTTATTGTTGTTTTAGAGTGAGTGAATGCTAAAATTTAAAGCTGTAAGTATACTTAAAAATATTTCTAAAAGTATTGAAAGCAAATAGTAGCATAGTGGTCACAGGATTGGCTTTGGAATATTTAAATTGCTTATACTGAATTTTACATACTGCAATTGTGTATAATATACAGCTATTGCTGACAGCTGAAAAGATTAAATATATCATAAGAAAGTCTTGAAGCACTCTACCAGTATGTGCTGCTCTTTAGGTGGGGGATGCTACGTGTGGTCTGGATCATATACTTAGTGTGGATCTTTGGTAGCGTGATGCAGATTTTAAACAACCTTTGAAGTACTTCTGAAAAAATCTACCAAGACAACAAAACCGTAATGAATGAGAACATGTTGTTAAACATTACCAATTATTGCACTGTGACAAAAATTAGCTGAATATGTTGACTAAGGTAATAAGACCTTATTTGGCTAATAGCATGATAAAATGTATCTTACTGAATATACAGTACTGTTGTATTTATTGAAAACACAGACTCCCTTGACCGTTCTTAAATTTCTCACAAAGAATGCACAGATAAAGAATGCACTAGAAGAAATGCTGTATAATTTATACAACACCATTAAATTGTATATGTTGGTTTAATCCTGCTAGCTTTTGTAATTCTTTATTATATTATGATTTATGGCAGTAATTCATAGTACAAGAGCAACATAAATGACACATTCTTACGACTTTCAATCTGCTATTTTAAAAAATACTGATTTTAATATGAGATCAAATGTTTGCATCAAGAAGTTGTATAATTTTTTGCAGTACCACTCTGTTTTTTCTTAGTGTGTATGTATGTTCTTGGTTTTGCTTCTTTTCTAGTTTCATTATGTTCTTGAGCTTGTTTTCAGTGCTGTGTGTTGAAAAATTGCAGCCTGTAATAGGCCTAGTTCTGCTTTCTTCCTCCACCTCAGATTATATATATCTTCAGTTGTATATTCGTATCATCCTGTCTTTTTGAGGGGAATCTTTGATTTTCTTTGAGAAATCTGAATTTTTCCACAGAATAGCATTTAGAGTTTGGCATGTTGTCGATTAGATCAAAATGATATTTACTGATGCTTAAAGGTAAATGCTTTAAATATAAAAGAACAGAGATTATGTAAAGTGGAAAACAACGTATGCAGTCTTAATTTTTGAGCAACAGTTTCTGTTATCGGTAATCTTCTTTAGTTTACTATAGCTAATTGGGGCTCTGACATGTCCCGATGTACATGTAATATTCCCATTTACTTAGATAATATGTTCTGATAAAGGTGACCTCATTAGAAGAAATGTTTTTTTTTTTTTCTTAAACAGTGTCATAAATACACATTACATTTGTTTAAGGCATCTTGTGTCTTTGAAGTCAGTTCAATGTACAACATAGTGTCAGCTCGTTAACATTGGATCAAAGTGTATATTAAATTTCTGATTAAACATCCCCTCTTTTTGCAGCTAGGAATAAACACAATTATAACTTCTTCCTTCCTGGTGTTGGTTTAAGAATAACATGTGCCCAATTTTAGTGAGTTCAACTGTTGCTCCTAGCCAGCTGGATCAACAGACTTCAAGGAAATTATGTGAAGTTTAGCATACAAGCCTTTTTTCATGGTGTTCAAAACTCCTTACATCTGTTCTAATTAACTTTCTTTTGTCTGGCTGATGATTAGGTTTAATATCTGTGTTAGACCAGGTTTGTTTAACATTTCAACCAGTGCTGTTCTTGGGCAAATAAAAGCTGCTGGTGCGAATATGTCAACATAGCTGGAATTGGACTGATTGGTGTTACTGCCTACATAGGAAATTTTAGTTGAGTATCTCACTAACAAGAATCAAAGATGGTATGCCCATAACGAGTATTAATTTTGGTTTATTTTTTCCTCCAATGAAATTCAAAATAAGGTAATTTAAGAATTATCCTTTTTGTTTAAAAAAAGAAAGATACCTGGCAGAAAGAAGATAACCTTTTTTTCTTCAGCCTTAATACCTAATGGATACACAACCCAGGTTGTGGATTGTTCTTGTATGTCAGTAGGAGAAATAGGTAGAAGGAATCCTGTCCCCACCACAGCACTGCCTCACAAATTGTCTGTGCTGCATGGTAGAGTCTGGGTGTGCGTGTGGGTGAAAGTACGATATACCCTAGACTCAAATTTGTGTTTCTGCATGATAATGAGATTGCCTCTGTCTTTCTTGTGGTCTGCTACTCTTTACTGAGTCGTGCCAGTTGTGCTGTAGTCCTGACTGCATGCTGTATCTGGTCCTTCAAGAGAAGCTTGCAGCTGAGGTCCTGGTTTGGAGGGGGTCTTTTGGATGTGACATTAATGGAAGGAGTTATGAGGACATATGTTATGAGGACATGTTCGAGTTGAACTCATGCAGCCAGACTGCTGCCTTGCCTTGCTGTACAGCAGATAGGTGGGTTCTGTGTGCAGAATGGAGTTATGAACTCTGTGGTCTGTGTGCAGACTTGAATCAGTTCAGTTCGAAAATTTGGCTAGTTTAGGCTTTAACGTCTCTTCACACTAAAGTTTAGAAAACTTAGCACATATAGCCAAATTGTAGCTATCATCTTTACTTCTATATAGGAGTGATAGCTTATAGTTTGTATTGTTACTTTGTCTATGCTTTTCCATCCAAATAGAATTGTTTTGCCAGGACTTCTGTAGGCTGGAAGTGGAAATACTCTTAAGTCTTCTATTTCTGCAGTGGAATTGTAAAATTTCTTATAGTTACAACTTCTGATTATAGAAAAGATAAAATATAGCCCTAGACAGCAGCTGGATACAAAATGCAGAAAAGGAAAAGGAAAAAAAAAAGAAACATAAGAAAAAAGATGCGGTACTTCAGTACAATATCTTGAATGTGCATTGGAAGACATTCTCTAATTGCTTTATTTTACAAAGTTATATCCCTTTGTTTTATTGGATACTCTCTCCTTCATATTTACAGTATGAAAGATTTGAAAAGAACATCTTCTTAAATATGTCAAATATTTTAATCTTATAATTGAGATTTTAAATTTTGCTTTGAAGAATCTGTTTGATAAATTTGCAATAAGAAATCTTTCAGTAGAGACAGGTCTTCTGACTTAAATGGTAATTACTGAGTGTGGCTGAAGCATGTTGATTACTATAGATACAATTAGTTGGAGTGCAGATGTCTGAATAGAAATACATGTTTCTACCTGTTTCATGGATCGGAGATACTGTGTTTATTTCTGTATTTTTTCATACTGTAGATGGCTGTGAATGCCCTTCATGGCAAGTAGTTTGATCTGTGTAAAAGAATACTTTCCCTGTAGTAACATGTGGAAAGAGTTTGATGAAATAAAACGAAAATAAATTAATCATAGTTATTCTGAGCTTCTTTTGCTGGGTCATAGCCAGACCTAATTTAGACTGAAATCCTTAGGAGATGGCAGTGCTTGGTAACATATAAATAATCTTTCACCTAATAAAAGACATTCCAGGACATATTTGTAAGATGTTAGGTATCTAGCTTGTCTAAATTAACATCTATTGTTATTGTTATGCAGTTGAACAGTGTACTAATTCAATCCTTGTCTTCCTGGAAAAGCAAGATAAAATACCAAATTCACCTCTACAAAGCTGACTTTAGTGGAGTTCCAAGATGGATGTATTTGTCCTACTAAGTATAACTAGCCCCACAATCTCCATCATACAGTTTCAAATAAATCAGCTGTTTTGAAGTGATGAAAATATATTTCTAATATACTTTTATTTCCAGTGTATATATGCAAGAGAAGTTTACTTTTTCTAAGGCAGGGTGGCTGAATTATTTTGGAGTCTTTGTTCAGTACTGTTTTGCTTGTCAGATTTGAAAACAACTCTGATTAAAGAGTTACAATTAAATATGAATATTGAGAAACATGAAAAAACGTGAAAATAGGGACATTCTTTTAAAGATAGCACTTGTAAGCTATGCTTGTATGTGTTTGACATCATGCCTGTTCCTATGTAATTTCAAAACATTGAATCTAATGCAGTGGGGTGATTGAAATATAAATGTACGTTTACATAATGCTGCTGGACAGCTGAGAAGGTAGAAAGTATAAGGAAAATGAAGTTCAGGAGAGATAGAGGCTATGAATGGAGAAGGCAAGTATTGTTGGTATAATTAAAAAGTAGAAGGGATTCATGTTAGGGCGATGGGAAATGCTCACTTAGGACTGGACATTCTAAGTTTTAGACTGTGATTCCCACTCACTCAAAGTTCAGGACTGCAAATTGGCCGTGTAAGTGAACTTTGTGGGTCTGTGTTAGTACTTGGGCCCTACTGGGGACAAGGGTGTGCCAAAGACATAACATGCTTTTTTTTATTTTCTCTTAGTGTGCCAGCCTGCAGGATCTGTGGTTGTCTGAGCTTGTTACCACACTGCTGTAAAACAAAAGGAATTGTAGTTGTGGTATTTTTTGTAAGGATTTAGTGCCACTGCGATTTTTGTCTCTTCCTAGTCCATATAATTCAACTTTTTGAGCTTTCCAGCTATTTAGCATTGTTCTTTTTCAACTCTGGCTACCAAAAATGACTGGATCAGTGGTATGGGTGTGTTGGTTTTCATGCATTTTTGGAGCCTCTGGCTATTTGATATCTTGTTCTTGACAGGTTGTGTTACAGATGTGAAGTGTTGGTGTTGGCTAATAATGCACGGTGTGTTGGAGGTATTTGTAAGCTGGGTAATTTCTTGTGATATAAGCTCTGTCTCCCCCACAATCCTTTGGAAATTTTAATGGGTCCTGTTTTTTTGGGGTGTGTGTGTGTTGTTTGGTTGTTTTTTTTTTCTTTTTAATAAAATGAGAATTTTCAGTTTTAATGAATATTCAGTAAAAATAAGCTATACTGCATTGTGTTAGCCAAGTTTCCATGTTGTGTGTAGGCTTCTGTGGTCTAAACATTCATATATAATTCTCTAATAAAAGGTGTCATCAATACAGCTTAGGTTTTACTCCTGTGGGCTGATTGTTTTGTCTGATCTTAAAACACAACCCATTTACGTATTCACTGTATACATGCATCTGAACAATTTCTTGTCAGAATAAAAGTATGATAAAATGAGAGATTTTTAGTGGAAAAATTAGTACTATTTAGTGGAAAGGTATATTTGTATGCCTTGATTCTACTGAAATAGTGGAAATTCTACTGAAAATACTTATGATACTCTACTATACTGACCTGCATGATGCACTTCATTCTAAACCTTTTTTCAGTTACCACTGAATCTTTAAATCTTGAATGTATGCTATGCTCTAGGCAGTTGTGAAAAAAACTTAATACAAAATTTAGAACCTGTTTATAAATGTTTCTTATTGATGCTGTTTAAAATGGATTATAAAAGAACCCATTGTTTCTAAAAGCATCTAGAGGTTGATTCAGTTTGCAACAGATGGATGGATGAGCTTGCTTCTGCGAGATACCAGTCTGTCATTTCCACTTCCACTGAAGCTGATGGAATTCTGCATTCTCAGGACATTTTAGGGTTGTTTTAAGGAAATGATAAACTAAGAGGATGGGTTTTATTCCAGTATTTTGTTTGCAAAAGGAGGCTGACCTGTTAGCAGTAATTGTTTCAGTGTCTGTTGTGCTATGAAAGAATATTTTAGGAGCTTGCCCACAGATATTTTGATACTTTAATTTATTTAACAAAATAAAATGGGGTGAAAAAAGTGTATGCATTTTCTGGACATGCCAGGTTCACCAAAACTCTTGTGAGTGACTGTCTTTGAAATGAAGTGGCTTGAAGTCTGTAAAGTGGACATTGAAAGAAATTCAGTCTAACTATCCATTAACTATCTACTTCACATTCAGAAAGGGTGTGTAATACATTTTGTGTATGATTTTGAAAACAGATCTACTTGAGATCTGAGCCAAATTGATTATATAGTGGAAGATGAGTACTCTGGGCAGGGAAATGTTAGTATAAGACCCGGACACTTGCTTTAGACTCACAGGATTTGTATTTTGTAGTGGGCTAATTCAAAGTGTAAAAAAAAAATCTGTAAAACTATAGTGACAGTAACAAGTACTTTTAATTTTTTTCTTTATTTTGTTCCTTTTTTTTTTTTTTTTTTAAATTCATGTCTGAACTTCTTACCTGAGACCCAGCCCAAATACTTGTACATTCCTGACATAAGCAGCAAGTCAAAGCCTCTCAAATTAGAACAGGTAAAATTAATATATGTGATAATTAGTGTATACTTTCTTTACGAATATGGAAATAGGTGTTACTGATTTATAACCAGAAAAACAACATGGAAGTCCCTTGCAAAGAATAAAATACTTGATGTTGTAACTGAATAGAGGTAGACTATCTGGATGATTGTGTTCTTCACTTACACCCCACAGTCATCGGGGCAAAAGCTCCTTTAGATACAGTAGTACCTTACTGTATTATTTGCCCTATGGTGTCCTAAAAATGTAGCCTGTAGCCCTGTCTTAAGTACCTAAGTTCCCTGTTCAGTTCATTACAGAACTGCTAGGAATGGGATTCAGAAAAGGCTTTGTGCTGATCAGGGAGGACGCTTGTGTTAACCAGAAGGGAGTACTGCAGAATGAGCCATACATCTTAAACTCTTCCTCTCTTTGGCCTGTATCTGAGAACAAAACTCACAGCTCAATTCTTCTGTTTTTATATGCCAAATATTTTTTACACCATGAATGAAGATACCTATGAGCCAAGTCTGGAAGCAGAAGCATGTGTGATGAGGTCTTGTAAGCCAGCTTGGGTTTGGCAGCTGTGTCAGTGTATGCCAGCTAGAAGAAGTTGCCAGAAGTACTGCAGATGCAAGGTTTCCTGTGTTAGGAACTCAGCTCTCCTGTCCCATCTGAAAACAACGCAGGGCATACACAGGCCAAGATTTTACTTTGCTTGGTTCCAGTTTCACCTAGTCTGAAAGTCGCCTTACGTGGTAAACACTCAGCCCTGTGTTGGGTCATATCATCTGGTTGAGGGAGCCCATGTGTGTGTGCTGAGGCAGAGAAAGGTCCTGCAGAAAGGTGAACCAGTACTGAGCAAACCAACCATCCAGTTTCTGTATCTTGTCACAGGATTTTAAGATTTCAGCTCAGTGCTGCACCTTAGCAAGTATGCTGTAGCTCAGGGATTCACAGCTTTCAGACCCCAGCTGCTCATCATATAAAGGTTTTCTGGGCAGTAGAAATTTCCTGGCTGTAGTACTAGGGCTCTGCATTCTCCATTTATTGCATAGAGTAGTCTAGGACTGAATTGTACTTTTTTGGAATAAAAGCTGATTTTTTTTTTTTAATCTAAGGACTGCGAGTTACCCTGTTACTGCATACATAGTTAGAATATCTCTCCCTTGCATCATCAGAAGTCAACTGTAAATCTTACTGTTTGTGTTAAACTTCATGTTTTCAGTCCATGTCAGGTATAGTTTAAGTGGACTTGCTGCAGAAGACATATTGTTGTGCCCATCTTGTGATTTCTCATTAAAGTGGAGGAAAGACAGGTGAAAAACTCTCAGCCTGCCATGCTGAACTTGGTTCTGGGGTAGTGTAAAGCAAAACTGTAGTTGTTTGTAAATGCCATTTGTTAAATTTTAGGTGCCACAAAGCTCTCAATTACTTGAGAAGTTCATTGGGTGTTTTAAAAAATGATGTGTTTAGATTTATTAGAAATCGGATCTTTCTGAATCTTCTGAAAGAGCCTGAATCTTCTGCTAGGCCTCAGCAGAGCAGGAGATATGGTTCAGTATTGTCACATTCTGATACAGGCATTCATAAATTTTTATTGTGCAATAAACCAGATGTCAAGAAAACAATGCGTTTCAGAGCTCTTTTAAGAACATAATTTTGAGTATTTCATTTTTATTTAGAATTGCAGTTTGGTTTTTTGTTCCTCAGAGTGCGTGTTTCGCTTGTGAGATTTGGTTACGCAAGTCACATTGTATTCTCTTGGCCTGTTTTATGCTTAAAATGTAACATGACATGATTGTTAAAAGCTGTAATAAAACACTGGATCAGCCTAAGAAATCCTCTTTTGCTAGCTGGTTTTCTGGAATGGGAAGTGCTTCAGAAAAAAAAAAAATCAAATAGATTTAACTAATTACAGAAAAGCTGTGGCTAGCTCACTGCTCGCTTTCTTTTCCCATGACCTTCTAATTTTGTCATTTTTTTTTCCTCTGTCTGTGACCAATTAAAATATGACGGCAGAGCAAAAAAACGTAGTCCAAATGCCCAGCAGCTGGGATATAGAGGTAATAATCCATGTCCTGGAATCATAGGAAATAGAGAAAGGATAAGTTGCACATAATTTAATCTCTCTACTTCTGCATAGCTTTTCCTCAAAGTACATTTCTTAAATTTACTCCTCGTTTAATACATGTATGTATTACTAACATTATAGTGGTGTTTAGTTTTGTCAGTTTGTCTTTTCTATTACAGAAGTAAAATTAATCCTGCCTAGGTCAGAAGGATGGGCTAGATGACTTCTCAAGATCCCTTACAGACAGTTCTGTGACTTTATAGCTCTCGCTGATCTTTCTGTACCATGTTGTGCCTTTGGATGATGGTGTTTTGCTCTGTGTAGTATTTTATATAGATATCTCTTCCTATGTATTAGAAAGAAAAAGTGCTTTTCAGATTTTGGTTCACATCTCTATCCTCATTCTGCAAAAGAATTAATTAAGAAGCTGTAATTTAGAGCTCGTAAAGTGCTCAACACGCTGACTGCATTCCTCTTTGTTTTATTGTTCAGTAGTGTGAGAGGGAGGAGGGAAGACAACTAGGTTTTTTCTTCTTAGAAGAGAAAGGAATTTGGGCTCACTTTGGTGTCTCATTCTGCCACTGTATGCTTATCTGAGGTCAGAAATCTTGTAAGAATGGACAGGATTCATACATATGAGGGCAGTGTTCTTTTATGTCATAAGACCTATTTTTTTACTGTGTCAAAGCTCACTAAACATCAGATGATCTTCTGTGGTTGCAGTGAAAAGTGTCAGAATTCACCATTGAGACTGGTTTTCTAGGTGTACTGGTTTAAGATACTGGATAATTCCAAATATTTTGGAATAGCACCAATTATTCATTTTTATTATCGTTAAAAATTGCTAATAAACTGTATAGTGTAAGAATGCCATTCTCAGTGGTTAGCATTGTTACGGAGCATGCTTTTTGCCCTGTGACTTGATAAGCAATATTTTGCCATTTTATCCTGTCCTTCATAATTGTATGAACAGCTCTTCGCCCAGTTGCTTTTATCGTCATGTAAGTTCATGTGAACATTTGATAAGTGACTGATGAAGTCTGGGTAATTTTCTGGTATCAAAATGACTAACACTAGCTAGGAGAGTTCTGTTCCAGAGATGCTATAGATCTTTAATACTATATATTGATGAGAAGATCAAAAATATATATTTAATTGGTTTAAAACTTCAGCAAACCCAAAAGTGGAATACAAGCATTTAAATATCTGTTCTGGGGCACAGTGCTGCTGCATATTGAATGCTTTCTAATGTATATACTGCGTTCTCAGTATGCACTCATAATTGTGGTTACTCAGTATTTCACAGGGTGAATTCTACATAGAGGAACAAGCTCAGTTTAATGAAACTTTTCTTGTTGTTGATTTCTGAGCAGTTTAGCCAGATTGAAATCTGTGAAAGCTACAGGTGTGGATTGTCAAGACCTCTCATGTGTGTCTCTTGCTGTTTCATATCTGAATAGGCCTAAAACTGTCCTCACATAAACAGCCTAGTATGCATGTAGAAGAGTCTGAAAACTGAACTCAGATCTGTACATGTATTTGCAGTAGATGGTTATGAAGGAGTTAAGATTTTTTTTTTGTTAGCTGTTCCTCACTGTGTACTTACTCCTGCAGTCTTCCATTACTTTATTCAAGTTAAAAGTCTCATACAGACTTTAGCATGACTTATGCATTATGAGATATATAAAAGATAAGTAACTAGAAAATACGTTTTGAAACTCTACCTTTTTTGAATGCAGCACTCTGATAGACTTCAATATTAGTAACATTTAGGCCTCTTTCTATGTTTTGTTCCACAGGCAGCAGGAGCAATTCGTCCTCTAGTTTCTACTGTTATTGCTTCTGCTGCAGATGGCTGCCTAGATCACTCATTGGAACGTGCCAGGTACAGAGCAAGTGAAATGCCTCAGGCCTTCTTGTTTGATATAATCTATGAAGCTTACCAACAGGTAAGACTTTGAGACTTTCTAAGACTTTTTTCCATTTAGTTTAGTTTAAAAAAAAAAAAAAAAGTAACTATTTCTCTTCTTTCAAAAATCAAGACTGAGCATCTGTTTCAGATCACAACCGTGTGCATGTTACTTCTCTGTAGTCTTTTGGTGAAAATGTTTTCTATTTCTAATGTCTTCAAGTTTTTTGATTATCAGTCTGCCAAAACCAAGTTGAGGTGAGGGGTCTAAACTATTAGAAAGATTTGCTTTAATTTTTATTGTGCATTAAATACATTGCTTAAATGAGTGGGTTAATGTGTTTAAAGTTAGGTATGTATTAAGTATGTATTGTTGACTGAGTATCAGGAGTTTTGGATGCACAATTTAATAATGCCATTAATATGATGGGATACAGTCTGGTCTAAAATGTTGGGATAATATTGATACGTCTAGGTAAGTAATTAGTTTTGTGTTGCATGTGTATTGTACATACTTTGATTAGTGACTGAAAATAATATTGACTGAAGTATCTTTTGTAATTCTCTTCTTTTTTTCCTAATATATTGCTTTAACATCATCTTTATTTAAGAAAATAAAAATTGCTGGTAGTATATTAAACCCTGACTCTCTTGCCTTTATCCTTCTTGATGACTGCTTTCATTTGCCCCACCCTGCATTCACAGTTTACTGGAAACACTCCAGGCTTTCGTCTCAGTGTTCTGCTTCCTTTTCATTCATCACCTTGTGGAAATTTCCTGTCCTCCAGGTATCTTCCAGCCTGACTGGAAGCAGAGTATTTCTTCATTTTTCACTTGCAAGGAATTATTTTTCACTCCAGTACTGATGATAGTCATGCTTCCCATAGGTCTTTCATTTCTAGAGTAAACAAGCCCAAGTTACTGGTAACCACCTTCAGAGAGTACATAGCTTAGCAATCACCAAAGCAGAACAAGTGGTGTGTACAAACAATGAAGAAAAAACATTTGCTTAATGTTCAGTAATTGTTTTACTTAGAAATGTTGGCATGAATTCCGTGTCATACCCTTTACGCTTGATACTTGAAGCTATCCTTAGATGCTGAAGAGAAAGCGCTGTCCAAGATGAAGAGCTACTCAAATGGTTGGACTAGCTCCAACCTTTTTACTTCTGATGGGAAGCAGGGGGATGTTCTTAGTGTATACAATAACAAGCAGCTGATACAGTCGGGTTGAAAGTGAGGCTTTAGCTTTAAAGTAGCAGGCATACTCATGATAAATGCAGCATATGCCAGGGTGGACAGAGCCTTGGGTGACATGGTTTAGTGTGAGGTGTCCCTGCCCATGGCAGGGGGGTTGGAACTAGATGATTTTAAGGTCCTTTCCAACCACTTTAACTCCAAATGAAGGCAGTGCTGCTGTAAAAGCTTTAAAAATTACATTTTTATACCAAATTAAATCAAGCACTATATCAAACATCGTAATTCTCTTCCCTTCTCAGACTCTACAACATAGACACTGTAACGGACTCCTGTAACGCACAGCAGCAAGTCCCTCAGGCAGTCACAGGAGTGATGACCTAGCTGGGAAAAGGGACATCCATGGGGCTTCCAGCTACATCCCTGGGATCCTGTGGTGGCCCATGATGTGGCTGGCAATAAAAAATAGAAATGAGATTTTCCCAACTTAGAACGTTGAACTTTCCCAGCAGAAAACTTGATATTCCCCTCTGAAGGCTTCCAGTGAGGAACTACTATACATGATTGCTTTCACCTGCTGTGGTCCAGGCTGCCACGGCTCCTGTACACTTCTGAGCATCCAAATCTTACGTATTTATCTTACTTTAACCCTCCTGCCTTTCTCTAACCTTCAAGTCCAGGACATCTCCTCTTTTGGGGTGGCAATCCTTGCTTGTTGGCGTGGCAATTATTCCTGCTGGAATTGTATAGCATCAAGAGAGATGACCCTTCAGTCCTGGTACATAAGAGGCTGACAGAGGCCTTACATCTGAGCACCTACCACTGATCTGCTGCTCTTGCAGGTCAACTACTACTCGTGCTCATCTGTCAGATGCCAGTTCTGCATGGTGGGCAAGGCTGTGGCTGCAGACATGGCCAGGCCAGCTGAGGTTGACGTGCTGCTGTAAATACCTTTGCTCTCAGGTAACAAGTTTGCTACTGCCAGCACTTCTATCCCAGGAACAAGAAAACCAAACACTCATCCGCACCCCAAATCCTTTTCTTTTTGCAAGAGAAGGGAGCCATTCCTGTGCAGTCCAACACATCTCTGATGGAGACTGCTGTGGTTTCATGGTTCAAAGCTCCATCTTTCATCATTCAGAGCAGCCCTGCAGAGAAGGACTTGGGAGTGTTGGTCGACAACAAACTGAACATGAGCCGGCTTCAGTGTGCACTTGCAGCCCAGCAGGCAACAGTGTCCTCGGCTGCATCAAAAGCAGTGTCCTTTCCAACCAAAACCATTCTGTGGTTTTATCTTCTGAGTGTTGCTCTCACATCTGAATTACTTAATTTCCTGGGCACCCTTCTTCCAGCTTCCATGCCCATCCTGCTCTGGGCAGAATCCCCCCAGTATTCACTCTGCTGTACTTCTCCATATCTCTATTCCTCTAATTCCTGCTATTTTTCCCATGCTTGCAAAGAGCTTTTGCCTTAGAGCCCAGCTCTCAGTAACTTGGGGCCAGGGAACTCAGCAGTCATTCAGTTGTCACAGACATCAATGTCAAAGGCTCTGCCATCTTGTCCACACAGCCCAAAATAGACAATCTCTACCCCTGAAGCTAGAGGCATCCTCTGTCCCTGCCCACGGTTGAGGGACACGCAGCTTCTCCTTCACAGCTCAGGCTCCAGGGGAAATGTTTTCAATACTAAAAGCAAATGCTGCCTAAACATCAGAAGCCAGAAAGCAATGAAACAGAAATTTAAAAGTAATGAAACAGCTTGGCAACTGCATTCTCCATCCTGAAGTCCCTCAAAACAGCAATTCACTGCTTGAATTATGGGCAGAAGTGATTGAAGAGCAAATCTGGCCATTGCTAACAGAAAGGGAAACGCAGTCTTTCCCTCATTTTAGCTCCAGCCCCAAATAGTACTAGAAATTGTAGGTGACTGAAAGGAAAAAGCAACAAAGGAAAACAAACGGAAGGTCCCCCAGCTGGTAATGTCATTGCCCAAATTCTGTTTCAGTTTTAAGCTTCAGTTCTGGGCAATTGTGACTTTGACTCACTTTAATAATGGCTAATATTTATGATTATCTTGCAAATACAGTTTATTTACAAGCAAATTCTATACGTAGCTCTGATCCTCAATAAGAAGACCAACAAAGTCAACAAGAGTTTCATTACAGGCTTTTGATCCCATTCCCTAATTGCAAATAGAAACAATCTGTCCAAGCCAATTTAAATAAAGCACTCCCAGAACATTTACAGGACAGTTTTACTTCTGAATTTCTATTGTGTTCCTCTCTGCTGGGCTGCCAGAACACCAGCCATGGAAGAAGAGCCTCCCTCATAGCAACAGTAGAGTAAGGGATTGCTTTAGAAACAGAATTAACATTTCACTACTACTTCAGCAGCAGCAGGACCAAACTCCACCTTATGCCCCACCAGTCAGCAAGTGATACAGGCAGTCATCATCATCAAACCCAACAGGCTTGCACTCACTGCTTAGGAGGTCTGAATCTGGCCAGGCGTTAGCACATCCATCTGCCACACCTGCTGCTTCCTGCAATGCTGGTTCTCCACCCACAGCCATGTATGTCACATACCAAGGAATCTGTTCCCTTTATAAATGCAGCATTAGCTCTGTTACAGGAGCTTCTGCCACCCCATGAAACATGCCTAAGCATGGCATCAAATCCCACTGAAGGCTTTCTGGATGGGTTACTTACAGTCAGAGAAACACTGTCAATACTGTGCAACTTTCAAAGCATTATTATAGCAATATTTTCTATATTATTACCAAGGTCTAACACTGTTTTGAATTTGCAGTTATGGAGATCGTTTTAAAGCACTTGATTATACTTTGAGAAGAAATAGTCTTACAGTACAAGTCATTTTCTCAAGTATACTTGAAGAAAGGATAGTCTATAGCCCAGTAAATACAGCAGTCTGAAAAGTTATGAGCTATCAGACTAAGCTGAATTGACTTATTGATATTACCTGCAATGAATGAGTTTTAGATAGCCTCTCATATATACAGGCTACAGAGCCTATGATTTTATGGATGTCTTGTACTTATCAATATATATGAGAAATGATGCTGTCAGGCTTTTGAGGGGATACTATGTGAACCAAACCACTGTCAATTTAAATTTTATGATTAAATATTTGGTGCTGTTAAAGGTTATTTAACATTTAATATAGCTGCTCTTCTACATAGCTGGTAACTGTCATCTTTACATAATACCGAAGCTGAAAATGGATGGGGAAGGCATACTCTTTAGAAGGTTCCTATTTTTTTGTCGATTTACTGTTAGATTTGTTCCAGTAATAGAATAATATTAGGTGAGTTTAAAAAGCTTTCAATATTCAGATGTTCAAAAAATTTAGTCCTAATGCCAGCTGCAGCTGTGCTCAAGCATGCTACTGAGGCTGCTGAATTCTTCTGCAGTGGGAAAACCTCTCCCAGGTTATATCACGGGATGGCAGCTCATCCTCAGGGCTCAAATTCAATCCAATCAGTCTATATCTTTAAGAAATACATCATCAGCTTAAATGTCACATTCCTGTTTGATCATTATTTTATGGTTTTTTTGTACTTCAGGGTACTGTAGATGAAAGATGAAAGGTAAAATTATTTGTGTGTCTTTGCAGGAAGTGCACTTTGTGCAGTGGCAGGATGCTGTCAAGGCAGACACAAGGCTCCCCCACAGCCATCCTACAGACATTTAGGGTTGAGAGCAAAATATAACTGGCTTTAACCCTGGCAGGTGTCTGCTCTTAATAAGACAGCTCACACGTGTAAATGTAGGTGCATGGGCACGTTTCCAAAGTTCTTGCATTAAACAGCACATAAAAATGCACAATAAGAAAAGCTGCCAATTCTTAAAGCCAAAGAAATTATCAGCAAACTGCACAGACTTAATGGAAAGATGTGGTGCTTGTTTCACTCTCCACTATTTCTTTTCTCTTTTGACAGCTGAACGTTAGCTGTGTTTCCTGAGCAAAGTCCAAAGATATTTTCTGCACTCACACATCAAAAAGATGGGATTATTAAAACACCTGGAGGCAGAAAATGTTCCTATAATTAAATATAAAAAGAAAGTGTATAAACAAAAACTAACCACACAACTGGAGTGTGGAATCAGGTCAGTTCAGGTCTTGATCCCAACTACATTTTCTGTCAAGTGGATTCCTTTATGGAACTAAGACTTTGCATTTTTCTTCAGTAGCACTTAATATGGTACATTTATGAAGAAATCTTCAGTGACTGATTTCTACTTTTCTTTAATAAAACCCTCTGTGTGGGCTTCCCTTTGTGAAGTATTAATGTAAAAATGCAAGCCTTCTTAAGCTCCAAAAGCTATTACTTTATTTTGCTCAAATTTTGGGGTTTTAAATGTACTGCTCTGTGTCCTGTGGCAAGGTCCCACCACCTGGTTTCTGAGTTTCAACAGTGCATCCCAAATGAAGACATAAATCATTGGTTTACAGTCTGTAGCATCTCCCCTGTAAAAAAGCTCATTAATTGCAATGACAACCCCTCAACCACAGAGAAACCAGAGCAGAACATCACTCATCAGCAACATTGAAAATGTGCATGGCACTGTTGCTGCAGGAAAATGAATGCATGCAGAACAAAGCACAATGTAACCTAAAATATGAAGCCAAGAAGGTGGTGCAAGCAGATATGCATGAGTTTGGGCCCAAATTATCAGCTCTGAATGGTGTCATCTCACAGATCTGGGAGCACTCACAATTTTTTATTGGAATTCCTCACATCTCCTTCAATACAAAAGACGTAAGCAGAGACCAAATTTTAAACACTCCGGACTGCAACAACCATTTAGAACTACTTAATATTAACTTTAGAGTCCAGCAGTCTCTGAATCAGTGGGTCATTGAATTATGGAGCTTGGGGGGAGCATTCTTCTTATGAAACTTCTAATATGCCTACTGCTCCCTTTAGTGCAACTGAGCAAATTCAGACATTAAATGAAATAAGCACATTTTTAGACATTCAAATTAAGCTTCTACATCCCTAAATAAAGTATATTTCATTATTTCCGGTCAAACCTGCAAAATAAATAGGGCAGAAATAAAGATTTCCAGACTGAAAGAAAAAAGACTGAGAAATTTTTAGCAAAAATTCTCAAACACTTGAAAGGCCTCTTCTATCTCTTTGCAGCAGAGGTACGAAGGGCAGAAAATTATTACAATATAGTAATGATTATAATGGATGTTGAGCCAGTCCTTTACATTAGATACACTGCTTGTGCAGGAAGCAGCACTACAGATTGCATACTTCACTAAGCAGGACACTCGAGATTATAATGGGCAATACAGATTAACAACATTAGGTTAAAGCAGGATAATGCTGCTTCTTTCTCATTTCTGTTCTTTTCCCATGGACCAGCTTCTGCTTCATATTCCTGTGCTCCTTGCTCCCAAGCCTTAATCTGCATATCAAGTAGGCATTTTCCATTTCAGACAATATGAAACTGGAGTCACTTGATTGAGATGTATAAAATAGCACTGGTGTAAATCTCAGCTATGACTAAGGAATAAGACCTATTCGTTGCAAATTAAAGGTGATGTCGTTTGTTCTTGCTGTCTCATGCAAACAGCAGGAAAAATTCATCTTACTCTAAAGCAGCATGAGAATTTGGGAGAAAGGCTTGCCTCAGCACGGTGTAAATACATGCTGCTGTAAAAGGGCCGATTTATAATTGTAGCAATTATTTCAGTGTCAGTATGAGATCGAAGCAGTGTAACACTTCATAGGCAAGGCTGAACACTGTCCTATGCTCATCCCTCTCAGCTACGGGTTTGCTGCCAAGAAAAAGCCAAACTGTGCTTCAGTAATTATCTTCCCAAATCTAGCCTTACTCATGATGTTTGAATGGAATCAGCTAAACACCTCTCGGAACTCTGACTCAGATATTTGTCCCAGATATTTGTCCCAGCATTGCTGTCACCTTCTCACCTAGAAGCCCACAACCTCCTTTCAGCCAGATAGCCCTGCAGAGCTGCTGCAGTCCACAACTGAGTAGGGTTAACTGTACACAGTATTCACCCAGCTCCTTTTCTCCTTGGCTACCATACATTTTGTCAGTACAGTTGCACTATGCGTACTCTCCAAGCTAGTTAACAAGCTTAAAGATAAATCAGCCTGTAGGATCATGGTCACACCAGGGACAGCAAAGCAGATGTGACCTTCCTTTCTTTGGCCAAATTTCATTCCTTTCTCAGGTGACTCAGCATTCAGTTACTCAGCTTTACCCAAGAAAGGTCTAGGTATCAGAGGTGCTGTGCAAATACAGCTTATATCCATCTTCAGCTCATCACACTGATCAGCATTGCCTCCAGTGTCTGCAGGATGATAGAACACATTGCAGTATTTTTAAACCTCACATTGAGGCTTCTCTGTGCCACGACCAGATGCATCTCCATCACATAACAAAAGATACAGATGTCCTCATCACATCATAAATTCATACCCAGTTACACAACAGGGGAGAAAAGCAAGACAGTTCACATGATGGTGAGCTGATCAAAGGCCTGAGCAACTGAACAAGTCTCTCTCCAAATCTCTTGCCAGTTAGGGAGTATGTGCGAAACCACAACATGGTTTCTTGAGTCTGCAGATAGGGATGATGAGTTGTCCCAGCCCTGGCAAGAAGTGGGACAGTTTGATGCACTCCACATGGCCCCATTTCTCATAGAGCCTCGAGGGGCCCTGTCTGTGGGATGCTGAAGCTTCCCTTGCTGCATTCCCTCCTGCTTGCTCTGATTCCTAAAGGGCCATTTTGGCATGTATCAGAGTTCCAGCATGCTACGGAACTGGATTCCACTATGGCTCATGAGGAAAGCTCTTAAATGCTTGATGTTAGCTGCAGCAGAGAAATGTTATAAACATTTCCTGTAATTAGTCTGCTTTAAAAATTGATATTGTGTGAAAAAGCAAAGGATGCAGCACACTGTACTTTGTGGCAAGAATTTCAAGAATTAAAACTTTAAATTAAAATAAGATACTTAATAAGATATTGTGCATGCCATATTATGATTCATTATTGACACATCACAGAAGTTGAAACTCCAACACCCTCTTCCAATTTCCCAAAATGATAGTTTAACTTACACTTCCTAGAGATGTTTCGGAAAGCTTTTCTTTGTACTGAACAGGAAAGAAACCACACACTGAAATTAACACATTTGCTAAAAAATGAATTCACCAGGTCAATTCATTCCAACTTTCTATATAGCAGTAATTCAATAACAGCCATAGTCCAGTCTTGTCTGGTGCAATATATCAAAGAAAATGCTCTGGCTTTTCACGACCATTGTCTTCAAGCTATTTTTCCCCTCAGAGGTTATTAAACCTTCAGGCACTATTAAGTCTCTTACAATGACCCTTTTTCTGGCAGATGATGGTGCATCCCATAAGGAACTGTAATACTGAGGATGAGTAGTCACGTTCTTCTCTACAGGTCAAGAATATTCAAGAGCTTCTGTAATTTAAGCTGCTAAAGAAAGGGGTAATTAACTGGCCTGAGGATACCTGTGCTGCTGCAGAAAAAGGCCTTTTCTTATTGGATTTCTTGGTTTTCATCACCACTTGCTGCAGGGATCAGCATAAGCTCTTTTCATTTAGAAGTAGAGCTGCTCAGGAAAAGAGGAGCTTTCTTTCCTTTGCTTAGATAAAAGCCCTAGCTCTGTACGCTCTTAAATAGAATTCTAAAGAAAACACTATTCCTTACACCTCCCAGATTTCTCTATGTGAGAAATCACCTGCAAACCTTCAGCTCTCCACTCCAGCCTGCATTTCAAACTTTTCCTACTGTTTTGTAAAAGGTTAATGGTGTAAGCACACTATACATTACATATTTATACATATATATAAGTAATGAATACATAGATCTTACAGTTGGCCATGGGAACATCAGCAGACTCTTGGAGAAGAGCTTTTAGTGATGGCCAGCTAGGCTATCAGCAGGACCAAGAGGAGCAGAAGGGAAGTCCAGGAGACAAAACTAAACCTCCAGGCAGACAGGATGCTGGAGAACCCAGAAAAGCTGCTTGTTTTGGGGTCTGAATATGTGAGAGCAGAGACAGCAAATGGCCAACATCAGGTTGAAAAGTACTTATGATGAAATTATTTACTCTAAAGGACTCCTATGAACTGAAATTACAAACATGCATGGGAGGAACAGCAGCTTAATTATAAAGGAAGAGCTACCTACAAAAGATTATTACTAGGAAACTAAGAAATTGAAGATAAAAGGGCCACATTTGTTGGTGGCATGGGGACGACTTAGAAAACCACAGAAGAATGTTCAGAGGAAACATTTGCCACTTATCCTTTCAAAAAGATCAAACAAAGGTTGATGTGCTCAAAAGAAAAGGTTAAGACGTCCTTCTTTAAAGGTAGAAATCAGGATCAAACAGGTAAAAGAGAACAGTTGAAACTCAAACATTAGATAAGAAGTTTAAGGAAAAAAACCCCAAAACCTAAAAAAAAAAAAAAAGTATTTCAATCAACATGCTAAAGACAACAAGTAAACGGCAAAACCATTTTTAATTCACAACTCAAAAAGAATCCTACCAAAGAGTCTACAGGGCTGATAAGAAATTGAGCAATTAAAGACTGAAGGAAGATAAAACCATTGCAAAAAATAGGGCAAAAAATACCCCCCATCCATCCCTAACTTCATTCTTTACATCAGCTTTCTTGATGGAAGAGATTAAGGATGTTCAGCTATCAGAGAGGGATTTTTTTTGTGGGTTGGTGGGGTTTTTTTCCTTTTCTAACAGGAAATATGTCTGAGGAATTGTGTCAAGCTGAAATGTCAGTAGGAGAAGCTTCAGAATAAATGAATAAAATCATTAGTAACAAGTTACCAGCACCAAGATAGTATTGGATCTGAAATTGCCAAGGTAGTTACTGAGTCATGTACCCTATTGCTTACGTTCCGCTCACTATTGAAGACAGGAAGAGATGAGAAAGTGACAACTTTTAAAGGGCTTTCCAGAAGAGGGAACGAGCTGAGTCCATTAAATATGACTGATTGGCTGAGGCTACAATAAAGAGAAGAATTAGCAGGCAAATAAATACTATTCTGTAAGAACACACTAACATGTAGAAAGAAATCTTGCCTCACAAATATACTGGAGGGATGACCCAGGTGAAATGTTGTACTTCTACTTCAGAAAAGCTTTGGGTCACAGTCCTCATGAAAAGCTCTTCAATAGCTTCATGTGTCTTGGAATGAGACAAGATGGTATTCTTGAGTGGACTAATAGGGTCAGAAACAGCAAACCCAGCATGGGAAGGAATGATCTGTACCATGGGATCTGCTCACTGCATTCACAGATAACAGGAAAACTGTTGTGAATCCTCAGGTTTTCACTGTATATGCAAAACTGTTGCTGTAAGGTATCTTGCACATAGAGCAATGGGGTGATTGAACAGAAGATGAAACTCAAAAAAGTCATGAAGAGGAAATACATACCTATCTATACACATGTATTGATTATCTCCAAATTAACTATAACCACTTCGATCTCAGTCACTCTGAACAACATATAAACAGAAAGTCTCTACAATTATGTTTGCCAAGAGCATGGCATATTAATCTAATTTAATATTTTTCCTCGATTTCATTTTGGATGGAAAGCAAGCTGTCAGCGTTCTGACATTACAAAGATTTCCACACTTCCTCCTGTGTACAGCCCTTTGGTGAAGTAGTCAACTGGGAACCCTGAGAAGTGTCCTGTGCTGAAAGCCTGTGTGTCACTTCAAACCCTCTGCCATTCTTCTATCTCTCAGCTCTGTACCGCTCAGGTCCTAAGATCCACACGTATTTCCTTTCTTTTTAAAGCACAAGAGGCTACTTTTCATAGACTTTCAGGAGTTTTGTCCCAAGTACAGCTCCTGAACTCCACCTTCCAGTAAATCCATTGCTGCCTCACCTCCACTGCTCTATTGAGCTCTCTCATTAGCAGGCATAAACCACAGTAGTTGGCAAAAAACAAGATCTGCTCTTAAACAGCAGCTTCTTTCAGTGAATGAGACCAACCCGCTTCCTTTCTTCCTAGGACTGCAAGGTTCACCTGTTGATCCCAGTCCTAACTTTCAGCCTATGCTGCCTATATGAAAGTGATCAATGAAAAACACATTAGGGAGATGAAAGGGACTTGTCTTGCTCAAACTGAAATACTTGTTGGGGGACTTCAGCAAAATCCATTCTGGATTGCCCCACAACATTTCATTTGACCCAAAAGCAAATAATCTTGGCTTCGCTATGTGGATTAACTCTTTTTTGTTGTTTGTTAGTTTAACCCTCAAATTCAGGTCACAGTTTTCTGTGACAAATACTACTTTGAAACAAAAGGTTGGATTGAAACAAACTCACTCCAAATCTGTAAATAGTGTGCATTCCACCACCAAAACCACCTCATTTTTTAGCATAAACACTCTTCACCAAAATACCACCCAGTTCCTTCCAAGGAACTTCTGGCCACATAAACAAGAGAGTCATTGACACACCTGAAATGAGTCGCAGACTGTATAGTGTTGCATTCCAATGAGCAACAAGCTGCAATAACCTGAAGTACTCCATAGACACAGTTCCAAAGTTTTGTTTCATTCATTGTGAATTCAGTCACACCACCACCATTACAGATCCCAGGAGACACAGCAGCTCTTCACATCGATACACCAAATAGCTGTCGACTCACATAATACATCCATAAAACTGGGAGACTTCAATACCATCCCTTCCTCCAGCCAAAACATTCCATCCTAATTCCTCCAGAAGAAAGCCATGTTCTGTGGCAATGATTTGAGTTTGAATGTTTCAGTTTCCACTCATTTACACCCCGGCTGCTGCGAGTCAAGAAGTTAGAGCCCACTTATTCCCCTGTGTCTCCAATTATTTTCATTAATTTCAGCCAAGAAAAGAATCTGGGTTTGCATGTCTGTATTTCTGCTACTCTCAGCTCTGCCCTCTCTTTTCAATGTGATTTACAAGTGACAGCCCTGCAGAAAGTGCTTTTAACACAATGTACTTGTAAATTATCAAAAAACAGATTTACAATCTAATCTCTTCGTGTGCAGTGATGTGCATTAAATAAATTCTGTTAGCATCAGAAACCACTGTAGGTTTGGTGCTTGCCTAAGAAACTACAGTCCATATTATCATCAGCAATAGTTATGTGTGTTTCCTCAGTCCTGCTACTTAGATAAGCTACGAACACTCTTATTGGAGGAAGAAAATATAATTTCCCTAGCATGTTCTTCATCAGTTCAAAGCAGCAACGGTTCACTCACAAAATGAGTTAATGGTTGATTTTCCTGACTAGTGTCTACTCTTTAGTCATTAGCTAACAAAATGTTTACTCCTATGAAAATATCTGTTTCCTAGGGATTATTAATCACAGTTTGTCAAGAAGCCATCAGTTCTATAGCTGATTTTCCTCCACCCCTTTTGAAAATTAAAATGCTGAGATATTCATTTTTGCAATGAACATCTACCCAGTAATTACCATATTCACTTTTCATTTATGGGGGAATAATCTGTTTTAATTAAGTCTAACTGAAGAACTTTTATCAGATGTAATTATCCCTTTCGATAAATATGTCTCCACTAATTGCATTTAACCATGGGATTTATAGCTCTTAAGTCGTTTGGTGTGAAACATAATAAATCTTTAGTAATACATGCTAAATTAGTATAAATTAATTCCAATCATTAACATAATAAACAAATTGGGATAATTTCACCTAATTAGTTTCAGCAGTTAACTCAAAATCCTTTGTAAACTTCATGGTAATCACAATTTTACCAGTATTTTTAGAGCTTTTTTTTGGTAGCAAACCTGTCTGAATATTTACATAGAAAATTAGATTGCTGCTGGAACACAGTAAACATATATTCCCCTGAAATAATAGAGCCTATTAGGAATTGATCCTGGGTACTTTTTCAAATGCAATTAAATGTGCCTACCACGTTTTCAAGTTGGTACCATTATGTATTGAAGAACCTGCACCACAGTATGGCAAAACTTTAGAAGTGAACTCCTCTCTTCTCCTCCTCCTCTTTTCTAGTTTTCACTAATCATCAAAAGTCAGGTATAGGCAGAGGTACCACTGAGTACTCAATGATGAAGTATAACAGGATTTCACAGGGAAAGTAAGGCACCTTGCCCTGCAGAGTTAGGTGGCCACCAGCCCTGGATTCACCCCCAGTGCCTGCTTCCCTTTAGTTTCAGGGATAATGCACTGAACTGACAAGCTACAGGGACAATCACACAGCCTCTTTCAGAGGCACACCCCAACATGCACTGTCAAACCATCAAACGCAGACATCTCTTTCCAAACGATAGCTCCTGCCCTGTTCCATGCCAGGATGATGCACAAACAGCAGGTCAGGGAACTGACCCCATGTAGATGAACAGCTATCAGAAATCCCTTTGCCACGTTCTGAACTGAACTGTTGGGTTTTTGGTCAAAGATTTTCCTGCACTGGGTCGTGTTACACTAGCAGAGCTCTTCCCCTTTGCATAAACTATGGAGACAAACCCTACGAATGCCAGAGTGCTGGTACACAGTTTGTAACTCCGGCTGACAAACATTCATCTCAGCAGTGTTTCCTTCTCCTGCTAGTTGGAGATAAGTCTTGAGCTTAGTTCAGCCAAAATCAAAACCCATCTATATATTGATACAGAAATCACGCTTCAGATTGCACGTTCAAGGGGAGTAATAAAGATGAACACAGATGAGCTTTTTAGTCATGAACTTTTGGAGCTTAATCTTCTTAGATGAACTCAGACAAGCAAAGAGCTTCTCTGCAGGCAAAATATCACTCATAAATAGAGAAAAATACCAGCCAACAAGACTCATCATTAAAAGACACTTAAAATCTTTTTCCGCAAAGCATTATTGGATCTGTCTGGTGGGACTGCCACCTTTACTCCAAGCTGTCCTACTTTGCTGGGCTGATCTTGCCTCACACGCCTGATCTGTAAGAGGCAGGGGGTGTTTGGTTTAGCAGCTCAGGCCAGATGCTGTTTTCTGTGCTTTAAGTTGCATCTTGTGTAGGTGAGGGGAAGTAGGAGAGACACAACTTCCCATGTTCCAGTATCAAGTCTCAGACAATTGCATATAAAGCAAATTTACATATAAAACAAAATGAGAAAGAGTTTTGGGATCTTGGCTCCATCTTTATGTGTCATCTTTGTATCCTCTGTACTCACCGCCCAGCACAAGTCTCTTGGTCCTCTATAGGGACCTTTCTTCTGGGCTCAGGCAGTTCTGCACATAGTGATCCAGTGTCTGTGTACTATGTCCTAGACAGAGTATGTCACCCTCTGCCTCTCTTTCCTCCCGTTACAGGAGGTGGGCAGGCAGAAGTTGCACTGATAGCTCTCAGGCTGGCACAGCAGCAAAAGAAAAAGGAAGAAGAGCAAAGTCATGGCTTGGGTGGAACTTTTGTTTTGTTTGGGTGAACAAAAATTTCACCCAAAACCTATGGCATGACTTGGTAGTACATCTCCGCATCAGTCTGAAGGCTGGAGAAGCTGTTCATCGGATGTCCAGTACTGCTTACACGGTCCCAAGGTAGAAGAGAAGATACCAGACGCAGTCAGGGGAGGCAGGGCAGACCCTCCCCTCACTGAAAGGGCTCGCATTCTCTGGGGTTAATTCACTCTTCCATACTATATAAGAGCTAGGACTAGGGCAAGATGAGGCTTCCATCATGCATGGAGCTGTCCTTCTGTGAAGGAATTAATTTCACCCTAAACAGAACCTTTTAATAAGCCAGGAATTGTCCATCCTCGTGCCTTATATTCTAAAGATGGATGATGCAGATGTTTTATTTGACTTAATGCTGGGGAACTCAAAATCCTATCTGTATTTCCCAACTGCCATGTTAACTTTCCTCCTGTTTTACTTAACTCATTTTTTTACCTTAGTCATATTAGTGGTTATGTAATAATATTCACTAACCATTAACTCCAAAAATAATGGTTGTGCTAAATCAGAGTTAATTAGTGTGTCACAAACTCCAGTCCCAGCACAGGGCGATGACTGAATGAAAAGAATGCAGTGTCACCTCACCAAGAATTACATATACAATTGTAAGAGGTATTTTGAATATTTTTCTTAATAGTTGTCAGCAGAAACAACGGGATGGGATTCTTTAGAGAGCATTGCTCGTTACCAAGTACAGGCAAGTGAGCTATCGCCAGCCTTACACTGGCTGCAGCAAACAGATTTAACATTAATTTATGAGTAGCTGAACTTTTTCACTTTAATGTTTAATAGCGAATCATACTCTAAACCCTTTATATTTCACTGCACACCAGCAAAGTTGGCAGGAGCAAAAGATCAGGATAACATAATTCTCATGGCTTGTTCTCACACACCCCTCATTTATTCCTGAAGCAGCCTGAATCGTCCTCAAAGTAAGATGCACGGGGTGGCAAAATTTAAATGTGAAAGTGGTTGCTCTTTAAGTGCCATCAGGTTTTTAAAAGCATAACTTCCAGCTGAAACCCAGTGAGCAGGATTCATTCTCTCACACAGACATTGAGTCATGCACATCATTCCCAGTGCCAGTAAGCAAAGGAAGGTGAGGCCACTGGCTGTACCTAAGTACCTGCATCCTGGCATGCATCACAGGGAGGAAGAAAACGCAGATGGCAAAGGCTCCCAAGGCTCAGGATTTTCATCATTTCAAGTATTCTCTTACTTAATGCCATGAAGAAACCATAGGCACATTAAGCACTTCCTCAGTGCCTCGTGAGTCACCAAGCAGGGCTGCCAAAACAATCACTGCTGTTGTTATCAGCGGATTACAGTGTGTGCTGGATTCCACGTACTTTTAACTCCCCAGTGTCTTTTCATTGTATAGCAGATACATCAGATCTTCACATGCAGTGAAAATTACATGACAGCTTTGGTGATCTCCAAGACCAAACCCTTACAAGCCTACTTTTACAACTGTGAAGGGAAAGACACTTAAAACATGTTCATGGAGCATTCGTGGAATCAGAGAATTGATACTGGCTTTCACTTTTAACTTTCTCTTGCTTTCCACATTTATGAAGCATTTACAAACACATGTAAGATCAGGTATCTCTTTACCGCTAGTAAGAAGATAAAGGATTCCAGGCCTAAAAAAATCCACTTATAGGAGATGTCTTGGCAGACTTTTCATTTGAAAAAGAAAAAGAAGGAAGAGCCATCATCAAAACCAGCAGAAACCGTGTGATTCTGTCACCACAAAATGCAGGATTTTGCCAAAGCCCTCCCCATCTTCCTCCCAAAGTTTCCTGTGCAACACGGCATGAAGAGCAGCATCACAGCAAAGCACCCTGCACAATTCACTCATGTCCCATCAGGCTGGCTCCATCACTTTTCCTTCTCTTTCTTGATAATCCATCTCTGATCTCCACGGATGACACCTCCTATCCTGCCATAGGGTTTCCAGAAAGCACTGAGGGAGTCTTGGTCTTTAGCCCTTCAGTGCAAATGGTTGCAAAGAAACTCAGTGGTTCATAACCACAAACCTGAGGTCCTTTGATGAGACCCTGTTAGTTACCTTCTAACACCTGATGGAGGAGAAGGCTCCAGTTAAGTATCTGACCTCTGCTATTAGGATGATTTAGGAGGATAGCAAGTCCTTCACAGGAACATCCACAGGACACTTTATAGAAGAGGACGTCCTTACCAAGCAGACAGTGGGAGAAAGAAGGTGAAAGGCTGTTGTGTGAGACTTTATTATTACCACTACTACGTGGGTGTTCTGACTACTTGAAATATCTCTATGATCTCTCAGGTGTGGTGAAACACTGACTAATGCTGGACATAAAACTGGTTAGCATCAATGATCTTAGTAACCCACAGCACTTCCTGAGCAGTTGAAACCATCGAAAGGCTGCTGCTTTCCCCTCCCCAGGCTCCTTTCTCAGTGACAATAAGTCCAATTGTGTTTGGAAGTCCAATACTTCCAACTGTGCTGCTGTATCACCCCTTCAAGTGCTGCTGGTACATACCATCAATAATGATTTTATAAAGCTGTAGAGGCTGGTTGTTATATTAGGTAATCATGAGACTGTTACAGAACTATGCGAGGAAAGTGAGCCCTTAGGCTGTCACAGTAGCTAACAAACCTGTCATTAATTACTGAGGAAAAGCTTTCTACCTTTTAAATCATTTATACAGCAGGATCTACTGTACCAAAAGATTAAGCATAATTAAAATGGAAGCTTTAAATTCCAAGGCAAAGGCTGACTTCAGAACTCGGCCAGCACCAGCACAGCACAGATAAGGACCACAGCTAATGCTGTATGAAATTTATGTAAATTTATGCTCCATCCCTGGCAGTGTTCAAAGCCAGGTTGGACAGAGCCTTGGGTGACATGGTTTAGTGTGAGGGGTCCCTGCCCATGGCAGGGGGGTTGGAACTTGATGATCTTAAGGTCCTTTCCAACCCTAACTATTCTATGATTTTATGATTCTGCAGCTGCCCCATATTGCCAAAGAGCAATGGGTTGAGTCAGTTGTCCTAACAAAAAATGCTGCTTTTCCAGGGAACTGAAATCCTGCTCTGAAGGTGACTTTTCCAAAGAAAATATGAAAACAAATCCTCAGTCCTGTCTTCTTCAGGAACTTTTGGGGGGACTTTTTTGGTGAAAAAAAGCCAGAAAACTGTTAATTTTAGTTAGGGTCTTTATGGGTTTACTTAGTATCATAAAAAACAGTTGGTGGTATTCAAAGGCATCTGAGAAGATCTTTAAATCTTTATTTAATTCATTATGTACAAGTTTTGGGACAAGTTTTCAGCTGAGAGATTGTGGGGTGAAGTAGAGCCTGATGTTTTCTCTGTAGATTTTAGGTTATTCTATTCTCAGAGATAGGTAAAATAATAGATAAAAAAGAGCCTGGGATGTCATTCATTTGTTTCCTGTTCAGTGTTTCTGTTGAGGGCTTTCATTTTAGCCAGTACCATGGGCTTTTCCAAGCTCTCAATCTGTGAGCTCAGTGCTGTTGCCTCCAAAACCTGTGGTCCAACACTGCGCGTATTGTTTGGGCAGGAACTTCTCAGTTGATTACCATATGATTCACAGTCTTGCTGTGATACCAGCTCCTGGCATGTGTGTCCTGCTCCCACACCCACAGAGCTCGCATAAATCCTCTACTTTGCTTACATTTGTTTCTTTTGTAGTAAAAAGGGTGGCTGGAAACCTCAGTTGTGGAAAACAAGTGTGGTCAACTCCAGCAAGGTTTTCTGGCTTTCCTTCCTCTCTGCCTCCATGTGTGTGTACATACAGAGCATAGCCTTGTCTTTCCTTCCTAAGCCAGGATCCAATTATGCTGTATCCCTGCTCTATTCCTTCTTTTCTTCAACCATTAACACAATCCTCATTATTAATACAAGTGTCTGGACCTTCTTGCAGTCTCATCTACAAAACTCGTGCACAAGATGCCATCTCTTCTGCCAGCACTTCAAAAACAACCATGCTGGTGCTGCTGATGTTATGTTAGTGACTTAGTCTGACTGTTCATTTAAACAGCCCATGCTACTCTTTAATCCAAGCTTAACAGTTTTATCCACAGTCATTCCTGTGCAGCAGGGAAGAGTAGTGTCTCACAGAAATAAAACATGAAGGTTGTCTGCTGTGGTCTCTTATCTTGGGGCTAGAGCTTGTGCCTATTGCCTCCTTGTCTGGTAGGATCCTGCTTCTTGTCTTCAGTAAGCCACCTAGCAGTCATGTAGGGCAAATCTGAACTGAAGCTGTAACCCTGGGGATGGTGGTGGTGCAACTGGAACAAGTCACCTGGCCAGGAACTGTGAGGCTCTTACTGGAGGTGCTCTGCATCCAGTCAGTGTCACTTGTCAAAGGTCCAAGGGGAGATTGACTTGCTTTTCAGCTGTCAAATGTAGAGGAACCAACCCAAGCCCTTGGTGAGCAGGAGGGTGCTGCATCAGTAGGGAGCAGCAATCCCAGCATAGGCTTGAGTCTGCCTGCTACACCAGAGAGCTGGCACCCATAAGACCAGGTTTAGACATGTGGTGGTAGACTTCAGATAGGGCTTCAGTGTGAATGCCTATTGAAATGTTATGGGGTTAGTATTGCAAATGAAACTCTGTGCAATCATTTAAGCCATTTTATTGTTTGCAAGGCTCTGTCCCTAAGCAGAAGTGCAGAGAAGCTATGTATTAAGCAGAAGAATGTGACTGGTAAACCACAAAAACTGGAAAAGAATTTAGGGTGTGAATAAGCCTTTTCCTCCGCTTCCCACCAGGCTTCAGCTTGATGCAATCCAACGAGCTAAATACAGCAAGTGCTTTTTTGGTAGGAGGTTTTTTCCCCCCTATTCTTTGTTAGCCATAATACTTCATTTTAGCCCTTTAATTTGCTATTACTAGACTCTCAGGTAGGCTTTTGTTGCCTTAAGAAACTTGAACCACTGTGACCCTGGGGTTTACTTTTCAGAAGAGGCAGAGATATGACCAAGAAACTGTTTCACTTCTGGTTTCCCCCTTAATAGTTCTGAGCCATACAACCCTCTATGGTTTAGTATGGGATTACAAGATCTGAATTTCCGCAAAGCAGAAGATACTCCAGTGAAGCTGATGTAATACTGTTGTAAGAGTGATATCAAGTGGAATGTAGTGCTCTGACACACTGCTGTGTATGACATCTTGGGAATGCAAAGGCTAAAAGCTATGCCTCCAACCTAAAGCGTCAAGAAAGAGAGTTTGGGATTCCCTGTGCCAAAAAGAACAAGTTTGATCTCTCTCTTAAATGTTTGCTGTGACAGAGAAGCCAGTAATTGTGTGAAGCTGCAGGAATCATAGGATGCCAGAATGATTTGAGTCATAAGGGGCCTTAAAGCTCATCCAGTTCCAACTCCTTGCCACAGGCAGGGACACCTTCCACTAGAGCAGGTTGTTCAGGAAGTCAGTTTTGTAAATAGCTCTGATTTTTCATAATCGACATAGAACTGATCTCTTTCTGCTATAGTATGGCAAATGATCTTTAAGATATGATTATTATTGAGCATTGTAAATTAGAAATGACAGCAAGGGCTGCCTCCTTGCAGCTCCCTCAAGCCTTGCTTCCAGTGATATGAACTCATACCTTGGGTCTTCTGTGGTTTTGTTGGTTGTTTTTGTTGTTCTTCTTTGTAAACAGATAGCTATCCAGACTTTGTATGTGTCAGGCTAAACTGGTTGCAATGATAGGCTGTAAACCAAGTCAAGGATTAGAATTATTTCAGGCTAGTTTGTGTGCTGTGATTTCTGTGCCATCCCAAAATCACTCCACTTCCATAGTGAGGGATGAGACAGATGATGTTGAATAATAAAATGAACAAGGCATGTTTATTTAGGAAAAAAAAATAGCCTGTGCAACAGCAATTGCATTCTTGTTGGTCAGGAGAATGTATGAATGTTGAAAAGAGATTAAAGAGGCACAGGAATGAGCCAAGATGTTACGCTTTTAAAGAGAGCGGGGAGGGGAAATTCATCCGTTTCAGTGCCTGGCTGTGAGCCTGCCAACCCATAGTCATGGCCTGGTGAAAGGCAGCA
>JANHGB010034548.1:0-13247 GCA_026283785.1 Coracopsis vasa
AAAAAAAAAATCACAACAAAGGGTAGAAGAGGGGAAGGGAGACTTAAGGGTCATCCCCTTCATAGAGCAGCCTTGTTCCTTAAATGGCAGCAGCATTCTAGCAATACAGAAATATGCACCTGGGAACAAAATATACTGCTACACACGCACATTAGCCTCCAGAGAAATACAGATCAGATTTGACAGCTACTTTCTGGATGCAGGAAATAAATTCCTAGTAGAGTAAACATGTTTTGTGTCTGATCTTTCTCCTGCCTTTCTTCTTTCATCTCTAAATGGTGCAGATACATGTATATCACCAAATTTCAGCTGTTTTTAAAAAGCATTAGTGCCCACTTTGATGAAGCATTAAAAGGGTTTTATTTATTTTTACAAATACAAAATAAAAAAGGGAATTAAATTCTTTGCATACAAGATTTTTTATAAGATCCACAAACTCCAAGCAATTTAGCCCGTGCTTCCTTTTCACGAACTCATAGCAATCCAGACCCTTCCGTGACTTTCCAAAGAAACAGCTTGATACAGCCACTGCTCTTTATGACTATACAGGGTCATCAGAACAGAACACTTAAGCCGAGAATCAAGGATGACCAAAAAATCTGAGTATCCTTTCTTAGCCTGGTCTCATTTCACGTATACTCCAAAGCAGGCCTGTTCAGGTAATTGGAGACATAGCTTGTTCAAATGTAAACCAGTAGTAAAGTATTTAACATGTCTACAAATACGTGATTTGGAAGTAGAAGAAAAAAAGTCGTTATTTAGGCCAGATACTAAAAATAAAAAACAAAAAACATTTGTGCAGTACCTGGGGATAACAAAACCTGGAGGACTCGAATTTAACATTCTTGTGGCAGCTAGCAATGAAGAGGTAAGCGGTGAGAGGGCATGCAGCAAGGGAGCTATCAGAGCATGAAAGCACCTTCACCAGTTTCAGTGTTACAGGACATAAAACCATATTCAGGCAGTCTATTCTGTTGTAAACTTTGAAGAATCATCCAGCTCTCACCTCAAAGCAGAGTTCTTGGCAACAAGTTAAAAAGCACATGCTTTTGAGATCTTAAGTATCTTCAGAAAGCACTAGCTAGCAGTTGCTCTCATAGCTGAACAATTTAACTAACAAAAAAGCAAAACCCCAACAAAACCAAACCCCAAAACCTCAAGATAATTCAATTCAGGTTACCAACAGGGGCAAAGCAGGCTGACAAGTTGTTTACCCTGTTTGTATTCCATAAAACAGGGACCTGAGTTTACAGCATCCAGTCTGGCATCTTTCAAAGTAAGTCCTCCATAGAGTAGAGGCAAGTTTTATGTAAGTTTTGTTAAGCAAGTTTGAAGCGGCACACAGCCACTCCCTATTACCCATCTGTTCCACTAAGTGAAATTTGAACTGACTACTAAAAAACCCCAAGTAATTTATTGACAAACTCTGTTCATAGAGGGATACTAAGTTTTAGTTACAGTAATACCACACACAGGTCAGGTATTAATGTCAAACATTTACTCATCTAAACTTAGCCACAGTGGCTTTTCTCCCCCATGATTGTGTGTTTCACTGGACAGCAAGTTATTTTAAGTTAGGTAAAATTTGTGCATTGATGACAAAAATATTTCAAGTTTAAACTAAGGTGGACTGGCAGACATTTGTAAACCATCAGTCTAATCTGGGATTTTTTCAATCGCTGCCTTCATTAGTTTGGTTGGGGTTTTTTTTCCCATGGTTTTCCCATAATTTCTTTTAATGGTGGCAATAACAGAACTATTTTAAGTATTTTCAGTCAATACCAGACAAGTTGTTTAAAAACCATTAATAGCCACTAGAAGCCTGCCAACACTATTAGTTCTGCAACTATACAAGAACTAACAATGTAGAATTGCACCAGGGCAAATGCAAACATACATAAAGCTATATAGCTAGTTATGCCATTAATTTGTAAGACCATGTACATCCTGGCACCTGAACTACAAGTCAGTTTAAAACTTTATTTCTGGGATAATTAATTTTGTGTATTATTTCTTTATTTAATATCAGGATTGTTACAGCACGGATTTTTAAAGACTTGGATTAAGGATTTCAAATCAAGTTCATTTCTTGGCACTCAAACTTTACCGAATTGATAGTGTCTGTGAAACAAAAAAATCATAATGTTTCAAAACAAGTTAACACTGTGGAAGTTTCACATGACATTACAGATCCAGTTACCAGTTACACGGTGGTTTTAAATAAATGGAATTAATTTGCTTTATGCAGCAGCATTTCAAAACTCAACATGTCAGAATATTTCTTCACAAGAGACTCTTGACTGAACTTTGGGAGTTAAAGCTTAGGTAGCAGTTCACTTGTGGATGGCTCTACCTTGTTGCAAACATACTTCTTCCATGTCAAAAGTAAAAGGAAAAGAGGTGTCATGTGAATTCCAAACAGAAATGTACCGTTTTTGACAACTCCATTAAGAGCTTTTGTTGTTCACCAGAACTGATTTGAAAAGTGGCTTGCACTTCGCTACAGCCACATTTTTCTTAAATTTGACAACTACCATCCCAGGATACAATGCAAGAAGTTTAAATTACTTCCTTTGTATTCATTACTTGCAATGCGTACATCATGACTTTTTAGGTTGTTTAAAAATACAGAATATGTTTTTGTGTTCTGCACGGATTGCTTTGGATCATGCATAAAGTATCCAAAAGTTGCATCTGTCAGACTTAAATCCTTTTGCTTATATTGATGCCTAACTGAAGATTATCATCAGAAAAATACATTTTTATACAGACCTTGTAAACTGAGGTCTTAGCAAGTTTTTTTTAATTTTCAATCTTTAGCAGCTTACAGAAGGAATTCCATTTCTTTTGACTGAGGAAATGAGGAAGGAACTAAATATGATATTAAAAATCTCATTATACTGGCCTACTATCATAAAAGCAAGCGATGGGTGTTAACAGCAGCTTCCTATTTTTCATGCAAGTTGTGTTAAAATATCGGCAACACCATAGTAAACATTTCTACTTTATACAAAAGTGAATCTACTTGAAAAGTACATGCAAGTGTGCTGGCTGGATTTTAAATAAATTTTTATTCATAAAAATTAAAAATTTTTACTTTGTGATCAATATTTATCTGTATAAATTATAATCAGAAGAAAATAACTCATCTTTATTTCCAACATAAAATTCCCTCATTTTAGGATTGTCCTCAAAAAAAGGGAAAAAAAGCACGCTCCTTACAGCACAGTAGTATTTCCTCAGAAGTAACTATGATCTCTGTTATAAATACTCCAATACAACAGACTTTCTGTCATACTGTCACACATTCCAAAATTTGGAAGAAGTTGTGGGGCTCCCCTTCTCCTTGGCCAACTTAAATCTATTTTTTAAAGAAACACTTATTATCCTGTTACAGTTTTGAAATCCGCTTTTATTTTTCAACTCTGCCAGAACAAATTTACTATTGGATAGTCCATGGGCTTGGTCCCAGGGGGGAAAAAGGGGAAGGTGTTCTTGTACCCGATTATAATCCCCAACATTCATACACAAGATCCAGTGCACATGAAGTAACTTTGCACCTACATTTTAGTAGGCTGCTGTTGTTCGCAAGCTCCAGGCTAATTCTTCCTATACAATACTCCATTAATGAAGTTCCAAGTTTTGTCTGCAATTTTAACATTTGAGGAAAAAAAAAAATAACTGGGGACACACATACATATTAATACGGTAGACATCTCTACTGTGCTATAAAATTGATACCTCCATCTGTCATAGTGCATGCAATATAGTCATGAAAGAAAATACTCGGTGCTCTCTTCTCTTCACAGTAAACTTCTATTGTAAAAGCAGCTTAAAACTATGCCACAAGACTGACACCATCCATCTTAACCACAGGCAACCTGTTTAGCAAGTCAGGCACTGGAACTTTAATGTTTTTTCCCCGAAGTTCAAATGAGACTGTCACTGAAACAGTAGACTTGGTCTGCTTTAATTTGCTCCAGAAAGCTGGTAAGGAAACATTTAGAGCCATTTATTATGTAGATTAAATACAACTTTTCTTGCAAGATACAGCATATTTTTCTGTTTGCAAATCAAACCAGCTGTCTTTACATGAGCAGATTTACACAGTTGCAGTACACAGATGAAGAGTTCATAAATAAAAATTCTACTCCGTATACCATGCCTAGCAATTTTCAAGTCAATATAACCTCCAATGCATATAAATAGTGTGGCTGGTACAGTCTTCACCACAGATGTGTCTCACGAATCTCTGCAATGATTTGACTGGCTCGCTGCAGGGCCTGCACACGAAGACAAAAAAGCCAAAGTTAGTTTTTGTGAAGAGATTTCTCAGAAAGGTAACAGCAGCAGTCTTGGGAGTGTAATATTAAAAATCAAATTAAAGCAAATAATTTTCATTATGAAATGAGTGGTACCTGCAACAACACTGATTAACAGCTAACTCTGAAGCCTTCTATCTGCAAAAGATTATGCACGTAGGAAACACTACAAAGCAAAAAATAATAATAAAACTTAGCACAGGTCTCATTAAAAAATTTGCTTAGGTAAGAATTAAAAATTGAGAACTGATCTTCCACTTAGAAGCAGAAAGAACTTGTTGTCATCATTTCGAGTAACTTCTACATACTTGGTGTTCCATTAACACCTCCGTTTGTCTTAACATTCTGTATTTATAAATAAATCCGCAAGAAGGGTAGACTTTTTCACCACACAGAGGTTTAAAGCTTTAAACCTTTCTCAAAATAAGAGAAACTGCATGCATTTTGTATCATGTTCAGCATTCTGATGTATTCATTACAGTCTAGCCTGCTAAACTCTGCAAATTGAAAAAGCTTAGAATACCAAATACTACTAATATTAAAGTATTAGTCCAAGTTGGTTAAATCCGGGCTGAGTTTGGTCCTGTGAAGTTCAGAGTTTAAAACACTACTAACAGAGAGCCACCTTCACTCAAGCATTGATCTTATATAGCAAAATTTCCTGCAGGTGATCTTGGGCAAGCAGTATTCTCAGGATACCCAAATCCCTCAAACAGGCACAGTCTGACCACACTGCATGTGAAAGAAGCACCTCTTGTTCCTTCAGTGAGCTGAACTGGCAGAAGGACTCTTTTCTATGCAGTTCAGTGCAAACCAGCTTATTTCTGATGCAGATGATGCAGAAACTGATACACCACATAAATGAACAATGAAGAAGCGAGTTCTGTAACACTGACATGTTACAAATGCACTGTCTTACAGAGGTACACAGGGTCATCAAAAGTGAGTCCCAACATTCCACTGTTCATATTACAGGGTGCTGTCTAGATACACCAGCCATTGGCCAGCAGGCTCTGTGTAAAGCACAGACATGAACAGCACTTAAAATACTGTAAGCTTAATCCCCCAATAGAGACTGCTGAAAACTATAAAATTAAATAAAAGCAAATTATTAAAACCAAATGTATAATTGATAATAAGAGCAGATTAGAGCTTCTGCTTTCTGCCCAAAATATAGTTTAAGTCACCTCTTCTGAAGCACTCAATCTACATGACACTTTCTGGTCAGGTATTGCTTTTAGTTCTAAGAGAGAAGTAATACAGTGGCATACATTAAAAGCACAGAAAAAAGGAAAGCAAGTCTTCAAAAAAATCTCACATTTATGTGGCTTCAACATAATTAACTATTCCCGTAAGTTCCCGATCTTTTTAATACCTTTAGCATGTCAGCTGCCTCTTTCCTGCGCTGTGCCATGTCCTCAGATTCCGTCAGAAGGTCGTCCAGCAACAAGGATTTATATAGCTGGCCTACCAGCTCACTCTGAAGAGTATCTTTCACGTGGTTCACCAGAAAATGCATCACTGCTTTTGGCACACTACAAGCACAAAAAGATTGTTTCTCCAGAAAGGATTATTCAAAACCAGCTCTGCCCTAGATTGAAGAATGCACAGTGTGAGCAAGCAGCTACACACAACCTTGGCTCAAACTATCAGAAATTTACCACTATCATAAATAAAAACCTCTCTCTCAAGTAAATATAGTATCCTGGACAATTTAAGAACTGTTGAATGTCTTCCAAATAGTATAGCTGCATTGTAAAAACCATATATTGTGTAAAAAATCAGAATAAATTACTTTGCTCACTAGAGACCAACCTGAGTCTCCACTGTGCTAGGCATGACAAAAAGCTAAGTATTTCAACCCTAAAATCAGTCTTAATGTATGAATGACAAAGGAAAGAGGCAAAGAAAGAATTCATGTATTTGATCTTACTTAGCAGATGAACTGGAAACAGGATCACTCAAGTTCAAACACTGGGCCACATTATCTCTGATATCTGAGAGCATAACATGAGAGCAATTTAAAACTGCAGCTGGAGATTCAGGGTGAAAACCATATTTGTCTGGAATGGACGCAGGCAGCAATAATCCCTCAGAAAAATACTACAGAATCTGTAGAGCAACACTTAGGCTCTATGTCAGGCTAAGACACCTGAAAGAAGCCACTGTCTCAGCTTTGATTTCCACACCACTAAGCTTCTTTAAAAGAATTCCAAGTATTGCATGTAGCAGAACCTGATTTTCTTTGGGAGTTCAGATATGTATAGCAGTATTTTTCTGAAGGAGTGGGGGGAAATATTTACATAAATATTGGCAAAAATCAAATCATCATACTAATGCAGTACCAAAATCTCAGGGTATTTAACAAAGGATCAAAAAATTAGTTAGTGCAGCTCAGATGTCTTAGGTTCTGCTGCAACAGTTATTTTTCTCCTTCTTAGAGGCACAAGAAACCAGGAGGAAGCAGTGACAGGACACCCGACCCAAACTAGCTAAAGGGGTATTCCATACCACAGCACATCATGCCCAATGTACAAACTGGGAGGAGTCACCCGGAAGGGACAGACCACTGCTCAGGTCAGTCTGGGTATCAGTCAGCAGGTGGTGAGCAATTGTGCATCACTTGTGTTTATTGTTTTTTTCCTTTCCCTTTTTAGTTTTATATTCTTTCCCCTCATTATTTCCCTTGCCGTTATCAGTAGTAGTTGTAATTTTGTAATATATTTTAGTTAGTGGACTGTTCTTATCTCAACCCTTGGAGTTTACATTCTTTCGATTCTCCTCCCCATCCCGCTTGGAGGAAGCGGAAAAGGGGGTCAGTGAGTGAGTGGCTGCATGGTTCTGAGTTACTGGCTGGGCTTAAACCATAACATCAGGTTATTTCATCAGACTGACAGTAACTGACAGTAAAGTTGTTCCCAACAGAAAAATAAAACATGTTAAGTTTATACAACCTTGTTGTTTTAACTCTTAGCAGCAGTATTTTGCAAGTAGAGTGGACTGGGAGCTGACATATAACCAGTACTGGCTCATTAAGTGTAGTGACCACATCACTCTTCTCAAGTATCCATAGCCCTAGATCTATATCAAAGTAATTTTCATGCCCAGATCAAGAGTTTTTGCTCAGAGTGCTGCAGCTGTCACTGTAGAATTAACTTGACAAGGATCATGTGTGCCAAAATTAATTCCCTGCCATGACATACTCAAAATTATATTGAGGAGAATATTAGCTTGCTGGATAGAATAAGACTTCTATAGCCTCAAAAATCTGCTCTAAACCTGGTTTATGGATTCCTGTATTTCCCCCCCAAATTTCCCATACTTTTACACACACACACACAAAGACTTAAGCCAAGTGAAGTTTTCATTCTTCATTGAAAAAGTATGACAATTGTTAAACAAAACTTTAAAGGCATTTTCCATAGTTGCACACAGCAAAAGCATTACTTCTACGCTATTTCCATCCTTACGGTTAAGTACTAGAAGGCTTAGCCAAAATAGTTCCTATCTGACCTTCCCCTTTGAAATACCAGGATGGCAAAGCTAAGTTCTGTCATGGCTACATAGCACATAGCTTATTCTGTTCTTTTGGTGAAAATCATCCATGTGAATTGCAGCATCCTCCAGAAAAACAGGTATCTGCTAAATAATTAACTAAACCTTTTACTTAATATAACACAGCGCAAACCATTTGAGAAAATAAGTGCTTCTTCAGGCTTAACTCTGAGAATGGTCAAGTTCTACTACTGCTGCCCCTTCTGAAAAAACAAATTTGTATTTTCTCTCTACTTACAGACATAAGAACATGATAAAATAACTAGATTATATACATGACTCTCGGGATATCATAACATTTGTATGGCTTAAACATTTTGAGGAAGTTTTGTTTTACCTGTCCTGAATGTTCTTCCTGACAATAAGGAAGTAAGATTTAATAAGTCGTTCAATCACTTCACAATCTCGTTGCTCCCGGGCAGAAAGCTTGCGTGCAACAGGTACAGGCTATATAAAAAATTAAAACCCTCAGTTTACCAATTCTGTTAATTTGCATAAGTAAATAAAACTCAAACTGTGGAGTCTAAAATAAGCTCTTTCAGTCTGATAGATGTAACCTGTCTTGCAACAAACCTCTAATTCTTTAGCAATAAAATTAGAGACATTTCAAAATCCAGATCTGTGAAACAAAGTCCAGAAGGCACAACTACTATTTTTTAAAAGCTCACTAAAGCAACTAAGCTCTCCAAACACTTAAAAGATCAACATCTATTTTAAACTTAAGTGGTTTTTGTCTTTAATGATTCTTCTCCTCTGATATAAAAATGCCAACTTCAGAAAAAACAGAGCAAGAATTTGAATTGAGACATGACCTGAGATTTGTCCCTGTACAAGGAGCAATTTAGACAAGTTCACTTGCACAGAAATTTGTGAAAGGAAGCCAGTTATCCCAAATCGTAAGCTGAAACTGGAGCTGGGGGAAAGATAAAGGATTGGCCAGGGAGGAAAGCAGACAGACTGGCTGGAGCTCCCTGTCCCTGTAGTGGTAATTATTTACAAAGATATATATATTAGTAGCAAAGTTACAAGATCTGGATTTCAGGTGTTTTCTTTCCTGAGCCTGAACTACAAAGAGTAGTCTTTCATGACTCACCACATCTAATAGGTTTACAGCATGTCCTTTTTGAGGACTAGCAGGTAGGGCTGCAGCTGGCTTGGATTTTTCCTCTGCCGGTGCCTCTTCTGCTTTTGATTTCAGCATTCCTCTCCAGTTGCCTGTTCCAGGCTCCTGAGACATATCTCCCACTCCAGAAGCAGCCTGCACAAACAGCACAATGAAGAAACATTGGAGAGTTAGGACTTGAAACTACAAAGCAATGTCTAATCAAATCTATTATTACTAAGCTATAGATAAGACTAACTAAAAATGAGATTTTCATATGTATATTCCCTTAATTCTATTCTTCACATTCTTCACCTTTATTTTCCCTTTGCTGCTTACAGCTGACACGAAGTACCAAAGAGAAGGCGGCTTTTAAAACTCGTATTCTTCCTAATAATGGTATGAAAAACCTTCACGTAGGGAAGCTCCCCACCATTTTAAGGGTCTATAAATCAATTCTGAAATATGGAATGGTCTTCCTAAATCTTTCATCTTTTACCACACATCCTTGGAGTAATAGAACCTACACTATCAGGATCATTCTAAAAGTAATTTTTGAAGATCACCACAGTGATTTGGTATTTTATTTAAACTGAAGCTTCTTGCAATAACAGCTACAAAAAAAAAATAGAAATGTTACGCACATTTATGCTTCCAGGTACTACAGTTCTACAGTTATGAACGTATTTGTGTTCCCAGACCTCAATTTCCAGAAGGTTTTTTTTTTTTGTGTACCAAACCAAATCAAATTTAAAAAAAAAAAAAACAAACAAAAAAAAAACCATCCTCTGGAAGACAAGAGTTTCTGGAATATACCAGGCAAAGAATGACTCACTGACCTCCTGATAAAAGGATGTAACATCCAACTCTTAACCATCAGGAATCACTAGATGAAAGAATTATTAGCAGATGATATCCACCACAGGATAAATCAGTATTATTACAAAAAAAAGCCCCAAAAAAACGACCCAAAACTTCACAAACAAACAAAAACAAACAAACAGAAATTTAAAAAATTTCCAAACACACAAAACAACAACAAGTAAAACCCCCAGTTTATTTTTATATGGAATAGTGGTAATTTTTATTCTGTACCTTTCCATAAGCTTCATATATGTTCTATTTACTACTGTGCTTTATTGTACATTCAAGGTCATTCAAGGCTCTGAACTACTACTACTTATGCCTTGTTTCAGAGCACCAACAGCTGCATACTGGGAGGAAATCCTGCTAAACTGTGCACATCAAAATTTAATTAAAATTGTGCAGCTGTTCAGAGGCAGTGTAAAAAATACACTGTAAGAATTCAAATCAACCTCTGCTAGTAAGAGGGAACCACTAGAAGGAAAGCTCCATTACACTATTTCTGATTGCAAGACAGCTACTCAAAATGGCAAAAATCCCTATGCCACTCTCATTCAGTATTACTGTGGAGCCTCCTCTGTCTTCAAAGTAGTTTCAGAAACAAAGCTACAATCTTTCACAAGACAAAGAGTGGTGAGTACGTACTACCTAGTAAAGGACAGTTATTGTGGGAAACACAAATTTAACTAAATTTGTCAGCTTCCTGCAACCTAAGTCACAACAGGATCCTCATCCTCACAGTAGCTCTTGATTTCTTCTTAATGTTTGCAGCATATCAGAACCCCTAAACTAGGACAAAAGTAACAGTTAAAATTCTACTACTCACAGGATTTTGACTTTAAGTACTTTGTTCAGGACAGAAATGGCAGCTTTGCACTAGAAGCTGAATATGTTTATGCAATAAGGCAGAAAGCCTGAGACCTCTTGGAACTCCTAATACCCAAACTTGTGACTACCCATCTTTTCTGACTCCAAGTGAAAGCAGTTAGCAAAAAAATCTTTACAGTAATGACCTGTTATTTTAACATGAGAGACAGCACATCTAAAGTGTAAAAAACTACTACAAAACACATTTCACAAATATAAGTAAACCAAGGACTGCCCAACAACAAAAAGGAGGTTCCGTTTGAACAAAGCCTATAAAGATTCCCTGCAGGAAGCAGGAAACTCACATTTTTAGCTTATCTTCTGTTCTCCTTCTTTAACTGTCAACACATTAAAAACATGCAGTTTAACAATCATGCTGAACACTTCTGATTACAATACTGTTGCACCAAACAATCCAGTGACTACAGTTTGAGGCAAATTATGCCATGTACTTACACCACAATATATTGCAACCAAGAGTTCAAACAGAAAGCAGTGACTTTGCCACCTAATGGCACATCTTTACCTGCCACTGCACATACCAAAACCAGTAATGCCAAGTAGTCTATATTCTGTAGGGCATACTGTATCAGTGACAGAGCACTAGATACAAACTGCTTTCCATACTATATGTGGTGCACAACAGAAATGTGCATGCAGTGCTTATAGGAAAAAAAATTGAGACAGACCTTGCCATCAGCCTCAGCAGAAGCAGCAGTAACAGTCTCCTGGGAAGCAGGTGTCAATGCACCTGGAGCCTTAGCAGACTAAGGGAGGTAAAAAATGCAGGAAGGGGAGAAAAAAAATAAAAATTCAACTGACCACCAAATCTACCTGGCAAGTTTCATACACTTTTACCTACTAGCATCTTTAAAAATCCAGAAAAGGTATAGGTTGAATTTGAAAGCAAAACATTAATACAAGCAGAAAAAAGAAAACCCAACAAAAGAAAAACATCTCCAAGACAAAAGAGTTATGAGACTTTGGATTTATTTAGCCTTCAATTTCAACTCCTACACTGATGATATAAATATGAAGTCCATAAAAAGAAAGATAAAAGAGCACTGAAAACAATCTCTAGGTAGCTACCTTGAATTCCTAGTTCATCCATCAGCTGGCTTCTACTGATTAAAGGCAGTAATACTAGATTTATCCTGTGACTTTGCCTCACTTGTTAAGCTAACAAATTTAATGAACCTATTTCTATCAGTTGTAGTAACTCCTTTTACAAGCTGTAAGGACCTTAAAGTATATTCTATGTATTTGGATTCTAAACACGTCACATAATATTAAATACCTAACTGCCTAAAATTCCAGCTGATTGCCAGACCATTCAGGTCTACAGCCAAGCAATCTTTTCCACGACACTTGGTTCTTCTACCCACATACTTACTTGTCACTGAAATAATCCCAAAACCTGGTAAAACTAAGCAAGCTCCGGATACAGAATACATTGACTTGTTTATGATGATCAACTGAAAATGCCACCTCCACCATCTTCTTCTAAAGAAAGCAAGACTGCAATAAATTGCAGTTTTAAGAGCAACTTAAAAAAAACCCAACAAAACAACCACCAAGTCACTATGTGGCACACTGAATATTGTAAATAATTTCTCTTTCGAAATCAGTGTTTTGGCCATAAATTTAAGCACGCAAGCTCTGACTCCCTCTTTAACATCTGCTGGCATCTTAAACCTTACCTCAGATGACATTCAAGCAAGTGTAATATTAATGTAATTTTAGACACAAGTCTTCAGAAATCCTAGATTTAAAACCTGCCAAAAACTGCATCTTTGGAAGAAGAAAAAAATAACATCCCACTCCTATCTTATGAAACGGAAAGAAGAAAGACAATACCTGGAAGCTGCCAAGACTGTTACCAGGGCAGCATATCAAAGTTTCCAATACTTCGACTGGATCAAAGGGGAATCCATTAAACTTTAAATTAATAAATAAAACCAACATCTACTTACCTTGTCTCGTGACACAGCAGAAGGCAATTCCCGGGCTAATCTGTTACGCCTTTGTTCCTTTAAAAACAATCCAGCAAGACCTCAATTATGTATTGCTCTGTATCAACACATACGCAAGATTCATATTTTACAGATGACTTACATTTTAGAGACAACACTAGCAATTTCATCTCACCCAGTGTCATGTAGTCACATTATGATCTTATGAAAACCTCTGTTATTTGGATAAAAATCCTCTGATTGCCTGGTCAAAATTGAATTCTTAATACAAAAATTCTTGCAAAACTTTTTGCAACACGCTGTTGCAACAGTGCAACATGCAACAGTGTGCGCTCGCAGCCCACAAAGCCAACCATATCCTGGGCTGCATCAAAAGGAGTGTGATCAGCAGGTCAAAGGAGGTGATCCTGCCCTTGTGCTCTCGTGAGACCTCACTTGGAGTACTGTGTACAGTTCTGGTGTCCTCAATATAAAAAGTACATGAAAGTGTTGGAACAAGTCCAGAGGAGGGCCACGAGGATGATCAGGGGGCTGGAGCACCTCCCGTATGAAGACAGGCTGAGA
>JANHGB010034550.1:0-14619 GCA_026283785.1 Coracopsis vasa
TGCTAAGCAGTGCTTACACTAAGTCAGGGACTTTTCAGCTTCTCACACCACCCCACCAGCAAGTCAGCTGTGGTGGAGAGGTAGGGGCCAATTGCTTTACGCATAATCTGTTTTATATATTCTAACTGTTTTATCTATGCTATAATTAATAATAATAATAATAATAACTATTCTTGCTATTATTATTTTCCTTTCCTCTTTTGTCCTATGAAACTGCCTTTATCTCAACCCATATATTTTACTTTTATTTTCCAGTTGTCTGCCCCATCACCCCTGGGGAAGTGGGAAATGAGCAAATGGCTATGTGGTGTTTAGCTGCCTGCCAGGTTAAACCATGACAACCAGTGATGGAGGGTTGAGTAATGTGGAAAGGTAGGTAGAAAGTAAGTTGTGTTGAAGACTCACAGAGCTACTGCCTGACATTTCAGGTATACTCTCAGGTGCATGACAGAACTGTCTCTGTATACCTTTGTCTTTGTACTATATTTGAAGCAAGATTTACAGGGCTATGAAGGTGAATTCTCATGAAGAAGGAAAAATAATATAGGACATACTTCATTTCAGAGGTTGTCTCTATCCTCCTGAACAATTTTTTTAACATTAATATCTTGATGACCAGTGTTCTTTTTTGCAGTTTCTCCTGTAGCATCATGGCAGCACAGGTACAGTCATGGGATATCTTAATGATCTTATAGGTCTTTTCCAGTCTAAATAATTCTATGATTCTATGATCGCGGTTAGCAGTACTTTGACCTTGTACATGCCAATGTGTCCATATATATATTTGTGCTGACTGGGAAATGACTATTATCAGACAACTTGTTACTCAAGAGAGTAATATCTCTTAAGACGGGCACATCTTTATATACTGGGTCTCAGCTGTTCCACAAGCCCTATAAATATTTAAGAAGAGTACTTCTGGATGTTTGGTGCAGATAAAATTCTAGCTTTTTGTATCAATAAACATCTCAGGGAGTTGTCCTTTATCCTGGAAAATAAAATCAGAATCTAATGTGTTATCCAATAACTGTCAGCAGTTTATCTACATAGTTTTCTAGTACATATGGCTTTATTAGCTAAGAAAGTATCTACTCTGAATTTCTATGTGGGGAATCAGGGACTCTATATGATATTTCTATATTAGGCTTATACCAGAAAGAATCATTTTGCAACTGAAAGCAACAGAATGTATAAATATTCTAATTAGAGATCTATGTTTAGGATAGCTATCTTGACAGTACAGATGTGTGACTGAGTAATTTTAAAATCTGAGTGTTCATTACTGTTAAATCTGTACACTTGTTCCTACTTTCATAACTAATCAAGTTGACATTTCATGCTTTAGCTTTATGTAGATCTGAAGTCTAGCTGCTGACTCCTTTAGAAGTGCAGTAGTTGTGTGACAAAATATTGCAGTAGGGTAAATGATGTTCATGCTGTATCCCATGTTATCAGAACTGAAATGAAAGGTTACTTAAACACAGTAGGAATACAGAGTTAAAATTCTGAGCTTTTTTAACATCTGCATACAGTATTAGCTGAAATAAAACTTTTTAGATAAGAAAGTAATTCAGCTATAATAAATTGCAGAGTTTCATTGACACCATAACAGTCCGGTCTTATTCCCACTGCACTAGCATATAATATCATCAGTAAATAGAATAATACCTGGTAAAAGAGTTTGATAGATCTTGCGTGTCAGATACAGTTTTGAATCTTAAAATTTCTATGTAATCTGTGCACCCAAGGCGTGGCTGGTTTTGCACCTTCATCTTTTATTTGAAAGAGCAGAGGAGATCCTGACCAGTACTAGAGCTGATCCACCTCAAAATTGCAGTAGTAGATATTTTTCAAGTGTAAAGTGATCTTGTTAAAAGTTCTATGTATGTCTTGGATATGAGCAGAAAAATCATAAAATGACTGACCTAACAAATCTGATGCGACTTTTTTCTTGGTCCTTAAATAATATGCAGCGCATTGATATTTTTCATTATTAATTATATTCTGAAGCTGAATGAAAGCGATGAGTCCCTTAGCTTGGTAACAGTTCCCTGAGATGTCCCTCCACCAAAGTTCAGACACAACATCCAAGTACTGGTTTTGTTGCTATTGAAGTCTAGCTCCAAATGGGTGATACTGAGCTCAAGGCTATAAATTGCATGGTCTGTCGTAGGAAAATATGCATGAACACTAAGCATAAATAAATCTGATTATTGTAAAACAAAAATCTTTTCATATTCTAAGAACTGTAAAAACTTTTGTGAACATGTTTGAATTTCAATAAACAATATCTGTACTAATAAATAAAAGACAAAGAAAAAATAGTTTTATATTAGAAAACTAACAAAATCCCTCAGAAATCTGTGTTTTGAGCTTTGATGAAGCGCAAGTTTTGATTATGTTACATTTCATTTAAATTATGTTATATTGAATTTGGAGAAGACCTTTGTTCTTCTTTCCTTCATCAACCTACTGTTCAAGCAAGGCAGATTATGTGGCTGGTGTTTTTTTCAAACATACTGTGGATGCTTCAAACACAACGTTCCAAGTAACCTACCAGCAAATTCCTTGTATTCAGTCTGGTATATTCCTAGGTGTTCCAGGTAGAGAATTATCTTTGGCACTAAATGAAACAGAAGATAGTGTCATGGTAAAATTTGTCTGAACAGCAGTATGAATGGCCTGTAGCAATGTAATACTGTCATTAATTCAAACCTATGAACACGTCAGCTATAGCTTTAGTCTCATGTAGGACTATGTGTCCTCTTACAAATAGTTGAAGAAAAGCATAAAATTTTATAGAACAGTCAATACTGACATGCACTTGGAATCTTATGAAAAATAACACAAATCTCATTTTTCTATTTATTTGTATGAAAAGATAAATGGCAAGGTAGCATTATGCTGGCAAATGGCATAATACTGATAAGATGGAATGAATGACTAATCAAATAATATGAAGCCTTCTAGCCCCCTAAGCATACTATTTCCACTGGCCATAGCAGGTCATAAGCTTTGCATTGACTTTGCTATGCTTTAGAATTGATGCTTATCAGGTTTTGTCTGGGCTGTCTTGACCAGCCTGGAGCTTTGTTTCAGAGTGTCTGAGTACAACTGCTGTTCCTGTCATGATTGTTCTCGGTTTGTTCTTATTTTTTCACTTTTGAAAATCTTTGAATAAGATTACAATATTTTTTTGTTACAGTTAGTAGCAACAAGTAGTTATGCCATGTAGAATGCAGTATTTATTACAGAAGATCAATTTAGTGTAGAAGAATATGGGCGTAGTGTGATAACAGAGGCCTTACAAGTGGGGAACACATGGCACCGTTGGGGGATATACAGCATATGCAGGAATGCAATATTAAGAGGCCAGTATAAACTGGCAAAGGAGTCTCCAGGTTTACAAAGAATTCATCAATTGTCAGTTAGAGAAATGCTGACTTGAGAGCTGGCCAAAATCGGTTTTAGAGGTAACAAATAGGGTTAAAAAAGAAGTGTGCTCTAGTTTAACCTTGGTAGACAGGCCAAAACCACACAGTTGATCACTTACTCTCACCCAAGTAGGATGGGGAAGAGAATGGGAAGAGCAAAACTGAGAAAATTTATGATTTGAGATAAAGACAGTTTAACATGGATACAGCAAGCATGTGCAAGCAAAGCAAATAAGGAATTAATTCACTACTTCCTGTCTACAGGCAGATGTTTAGCCATTTCAAAGAAAGCAGGGCTCGGTTATGCATAATGGTTACTTGGGAAGGCAAATGCCACTAACTCTGAAAAGCCACCCTTCCTCCTTTCCCCCAGCTTTTACTGCTGAGCATGACATTATACAGTATGGGATATCTCTTTGGTCATCTGGGGTCAGTTGTACTGGCTGTGCCTCCTCCTGATTTGTGCACCCTCAGCCTACTCTTACATGAGGCATAACATATGTAACAAAACATCATACAAGCAACTATGAAGAAAATTACCACAGCCAAAAGCTATAGTATCTCCAGCCATTTACAGTATATACAGTAATTCTGTATCTATTGTGAAGATGCAGATCAGTGAGGAAAATGTAATGGTGTAAAGATATGTCAGAAAGTATAAAAATATCCCCAACTGAACCCGACAGTGAAAAAAGAGAAAATCAACAACTCCTGGCAAAATATTCAGTATAGCAAATGCACATCAAATATTACATGGTCTGGGACATGTTCTACCTACCTGGGTCATCATACTCTGTGTTATATGGGTAAATTAAGTGAACAAGATATGTAATCAGTGGTCTCATACAAGAATGTGCACACGATACATATGATACTATGTTCTATGGATTCTGCAAATAAAATATGAAAAAAAAAAAAAAAATCCATTCCACGATATCCCCAACCGTGACAGGAAGCAGTTCTGCAAACACAGCCTTTCTAAGTGATAGATACTGCATACTCTCAGTTTTCAACCGTACTCCTCTTACACACAAAGGACTGTCCCTCTTTCCTCCCTACAACCTTCTCTTTTATGTACAACTCAATCCTTAGACTTGTATGGTCCAAAATTGAACACCAACTAATTTCTAGAATGGAGTCAGTCATCCTGTAACATACATAGCCCTCGTTGTCTCATCTTCCCCTTTCACTAATATCATCTAAGAACATTCTGATACCATCCACTTCCACAAACAGCTGTTGCAGTTTGTGGAAAATATGCCAGATGGCAATCATAGCAGGTAGTAGAGCTGCCAAACAATGTACAAAAAGAAATAATTTTGTACTCTTCCAGTGGGTTCTGTTTAAATATGGAAATAACATAAAATGGTGATATCTTTCTGGATAAGAGTTGACACTAGGACAAATTCTGAAGAATATATGTGTTAGATTGCCCACCTCCACATGTACACACATACACCCACATCCCCACACACTGACACTTAAGAACGTTACTGTCGTGATTTAAGCCCAGCCGCCAACTCAAAACCACAGAGCCGCTCACTCACTTCCCTCCCTTCTCTCCCCCAGAGGGATGGGGATTAGGCTCAAAAGAATATAAATCCCACAGATTGAGATAACAACAGTCCAATAACCAAGGTACTATACAAAACTACTACCACCCATAATAATAATGATAAGGGAAATAACAAGGGGAGAGAAGATTTAAAACACAGCACTGCACCAACTACTAAGAAGGAGAAAAAATATAGAAGGAGAATAAATATAAAACAACTGTTACAGCTGAAACCAGGATAGTTACTGACATGTATTTGTATATCATCTAAGATGTACTCACTTTTTTTTATATTTTTGCATATGCAAATGTGGGTAATATATAAAGGCACACTTAAAATTTTTGAATGATCTTTTAAATACTTTTTTAATCAGTAGTGATTGTATTCTCCTTTCAAAGTCTTTATCTCAAGGATAAGCTGCATTTTAGGATGTCATTCTTCTGACTTATTAATGCTTTTTCATTTGTGTTTTAATGAATTTTCAGAAAGGAGCATACTAATTTAATCTCAGAAGTGGCTAGTGTTTATGTTCCTTCTAACTTCTAGAGCATGGTCTCTGGAGCTCAAGAAGGTGGATCAGTTCTGATTTTGTCAAACTATATAGTAATGAAAACAGAGAAGGCTTCTGTTATGGACCTGTTTTTGGTGATGTTTGTGCTGTAATAAAAGCAATTCTTTTCAAAGCTAAAAAAATTGCTAGATCATAGTCATAACGTTTTGATATCAGGAGTTTTGGACCATTTAGTTTTATGTTATGATCTTCATTACCAATATGCATAGTTAACCCTTATGTACAAATTAAGTTGGAAAACACAGAGTACAAAACAGATTTGTCATAGTTTGAAGATGTGAAAGAAATAATCTCATATAAGTTTGAAAGGTATTGGTCTGGACTGATTCTCTTTAACTAGCACTTGCTTTTTTTGCTTCTTATGATTTCAGAAGAAACACCCACAAAGATGGTTTTGCTCATGGGATATGACTTGTTTCTTGACTGGAGCTTAACCTGTCATGCATGGAAAGATAGCAGGGGCAATGGATAGAGGATGCCTTGCATTTGCTGGCAGATACATGATTCTTTAGGCTGACTCCAACAAAGCCTGAAGTCTTCTATAGGTGGTTCCTGCTGCAGCAAGCAAGATAAAGTAAAACAGTTGTGTTGTCCAAACTAGTAACAAATCAGACACATCTACTCCTGCACACAGTCCTTGAAAATAGCCTAGCAGGTCAAAAGCTCCTTGAGTAGTCACCATTGCTGCAGGCTTTTAAAAGATGTGTAGATGTTTCACTTGGGAACTTAGTTTAGATTTGGACCTGGCAGTGCTAGATTAACAGCTGGTCTCAATGATCTTAAAGGTCTTTTCCTATCTAAATTATTTTATGATTCTAAGATTTGCAAATAGTTACTCAGAAGTCCAGCAAAGATATTGCATGCTGTCTTATTGCTCAAGGCTCCTAGTCAAGGCTGAAAAATTTTCTTGAACACTTTTCTCTCTTTTAATTAGTCTTTGCCCAATTATAACAGTGTAAGATAGAAGATGTCCTGTAATTCTTTATTTAACTCTTACTTCCAGTTATTATATGCCAATATAACCATTATTCATTTTGCACAACATTTGATTGTAGAATCAATACAATTTCTCAAAAGTAATACATGCCATACAAGAAAATCAACTATATTAACTACTAGAATCACATTATTAATTCTGAGAGTAAAATTGACAACACATCCTTTGACAATTACTATGTTACCTTACATACATATTATCAAGTAAATGACACTACTGTATTACTAGATAATAGTCATTTGTGCAAAGAAAAATAGTATTTTGGGGTAAGAAAACAAAAGGAAATTCAGTAACAAAAATCACACAACAAAATAATGTCAACCTACAGAATAACATGGTTACTTTTCCATGTGTTCTCTGATCAAACATGTGATTCTTGATTAGCCTTTGCTCAACTTGAATTTATTTGTTTTTTAATAATCAGTATTGCAAATTACTTCACTATATATGGCCCCATATATAGCAATATGACATGACATGATTATCAATACTAGAGTATAAATTAAAAATATTAAAAATTAACTAAATGCCAACTTTTATATGAATAATTATTTATTTGATCTCCTGAGATTGGATGTGCAGAATACCAGATGTCTTCTTGTTAAGGATTTCTTTTTGGTTTGGTTTTTAAAAGTCTTTAAAATCTTAAAGGAAAACTTGAGTTTAAAACATTAAGGGAAATCATTAGAAAAAGGCTAACTTTTGAAAAGATTAAATAATCATTAACTTTTGGCTACTAGACAAGTGCACGTATCTTCTAATACCAATCTATTTAATTTTCCTTCAATATTACTTTTGTTCTACTTCAGCTGTAGTGTTTTACGATTCATTATCCTGAACAGACTTTATCTGCAGTTCTGTAAATTCTCAACTCCAAAATCTTCGTTCGCGAAGTCAAGCCATCAAATTCTCAACCATTGTGTATGAAAAACATTAGATTTCTTATTTTAAACTTCTCCTATTAGTTTCCTTTCTGTCACTGACTTTGTAGCCAGTGTATACACTCCTGGATTCCCTCCTTCTATTCTTGCTAGAAATAAATTTGCTGAAATAAAAAATACTGTTAATAGGTGCTTGTCTTCAATTTGTTGCCCTTTAGAGGATCATCTTTTAAAGCAAACCAGCAGGACTTACTGAGGCCTTTAGATTATTATGTTTCTGAAGCAAATTTCCAAACCTGTATCTGTAACTTATAGTAGGTGATATTACTTTTTCCAAGCTTGATTTTTAACTTTGTATATATAACTGTCTGTTGTACTGTTGGAGAGGCTTTTTCCATAGTTGTATCTGAGCATTGCCATTTCCTGGAAGGTCCATATTGGGTTTCAGTAAAATATTGGCACATGATGTAATCTCCTACATTTCATTCTCCATAATTAATGTGGCTTTTCAGACCTTCTCCGCATTTATTTTCAGGTAGATAGCTCTTTACTTCTGCCACTTCAGTTCTCGGCAAAAGAAATGACACTTCTTGTCTCCTATTCATCAGGTGATTCACCATCAGTTAGCATTACCATTGCCAAAAGGTGCTGTCATTTATCAACTTGCCATTGCTATGTGAGGAGAAAAATGCATGTACAGCAGTAAAAGAACACATAACTGCAAGAATGAGTTTGGGATAGTCAGACTCCAAGGTATGAGTTTTCTTCAATCGTTGATATACTTTAATCTGTTCTTGTCCCCTTCCCATACTATATGATTCCTGTGTGACATAGCAATGGAATATTTGCTGCAAGGAAATTTTTCTAACATTTTAATGCTTGTAATCATGTATGGGAACCCTTCTTCTATTTTTTCTCAATACTTACTTACATTTTGTTTATGCTGGAAATATGGCCAACTCCTTAATTACTCTTCCATTAGATTCAACTGCAAAAAGAATGCCGTACTTCTTAATTTCATGAAAATCCTAAGTATGCTATATCTTACTGTCTAAAAATAATAGTTATCTTTTTTTTTTTTTGTTATGTCCAAGATGAAGGAAGAAGCTTTCAATTAAAAATAGCAATCAGTGATGAATAAATAATCTGAACATTGACTTTTATTATCATTGATGTTCTTCAGTGATACTTAAATGCCACTGAAGTGTGTGGCAAAGAAAATGCTTTCTATGAAAATAATCATCCACAAATAGCTAAATAGATGATTCTGTATTACTGTCAAATAAATCTCCTTTTTCTTGCCCCACTAATCATGTTTGAGTATTGAAAGACCATTAACACAAAATGGTAACAAAATTGTTTCAAATTTTCCAATAACTCAAATACCAACCTCTCATTTTTTGTTTCATTCATCATCTGGGCTGTGAAAACTGAAACTCAGAAGATCCATGCTATATTTATCCTGACATGGAAAACGGGACAAGGAACTCAAACGGACCTTCGTGCTACTGTTAGTTAAATACTACAGTGTTACCTTCCTCTATTTTGGACAAACTTACTTGGGTTGACAAGCCCAAAGACTTCTTTTGCTCCACTGGCATTGAAAAAGGGCCTCTGCGCAATTTAAATGTGATTTGAATATTTTACACTATCAATATGATGTAAATAAGTCCTACTATAAATTATAATATTTCATACCTTCATCTTAAATAACTTCTGTGACTGAAGAAGCTAGTAGACATTCTAGAATTAAATCAATATTACTTAGATTGGAAGGCTATGCAGAATTCTGAGTACCTACATCTTAGTGACATTTTTATGCTTAAAGATTTGTGGAGATGGCTAGCACTGTTCTATCAAAAATGTAGTAACTCCAGTTACTCCAATTTGGAGTGAATGAAACCAAAGAAATATTGCTTGGTGGTTTAATGCATATTTTTTATGTTCTTTTAATCTTTCCAACATATCATCTATTATTGAATATAAAAAGACTGATTTTCATCTAGAGAGATTGTACAACTACAAATAATTAGAATGCTTGTAAAACTTGCTAAGCCGAAGCTAGAAAAAAAAGGATATTTTTTATAAGTATTGGACTATAAAAATCCCATTGTGAAGACTGTATTTTTATACACTGACGGTTTTCTTGAGGTTCAAAAGTAGAGGTTTGCTTGCTTTTTTGCTTGTGAGAGGTAAGGAAATTTTCACACTGAGTTCAAGATATTCTATTATGTATCACTCCGATTTATAATGCTTAAATGAGTATGACAGGGAAAAAAAGGCCAGAAACCTACATGCACAATTATGATTTAAGAATTTTCCCTTCTGTCAGTAGGCTTGATTATGTGTTAGAGACTTCACAATGAGCACCACATATTTCATGTGAACATAACTGATGAGGACTGATCGACATTGACCGTTACAAAATTAGCATTTCCATGGAAGCCAACATCAATTGCCATCAATGACGGGACGTTCATCTAGGAGATTCTGGACAATATCACAGTATAAACCAAATCACATAGTTTTACAGCAAATACAAAAGAAACATTAACAAATGGAGAGGGAAAAAAAGGAAAAGAAATAAGCTAATGGGACTGTCACAGCAAGCAACATGTTTTCTTCTAAAAAAAAAACCAGGAAAGAACAAAACATGAGATTTTTGTTTGTTTGTTTTCAACCAATACCTGTTGTAAATGTAATTGTTTATATTGTAAAGAATGTCTTCCAGAAACATTTATGCAAGGAATGCGTTTCTTCAAGGAACGTGTTTGGGTATTTTTGTGTTATCTAAGTCTCTTAAATTTTGAATTTCTGCTGGTCTGAGTGATTCATCAATCTTGAATATATTCAAGACTTTCATATTCTTTAAAAAATGTCTGTGTGACAAGGAGATCTTTAAGATTATTTTTGCTGAGCTTCTCTAACTTACTACTATTCTAAGATGGTACTATTCTGTAAGTTTTTACACGAGACTTGGGTACATCTGACGTTAGGTTGAGCTACCTAACATGAGCTGCCGTTTTCCCTCAGAAACAAAACTGGGGCTGCAGGCTGAAGAAGTGGTACAGCATACTCTGCCAGATTTCCATCCCAACATGAGTCTAATATGCCAAAAAGTGGCCACAATTCATTTTTGACATACCCTAAAAAGGGAAGTTCAAAATCTTAAACAGTGCTAGGTAAAATGTTTGTATGTTCACATGAAAGTTTTGGAAAAACAGAAACAAAGCAAAAAGATTAATTTTCTTTTCAGTTACATTAAAAAAAAATGTTTCTTCTTTTTTTAAGTTTTACTTTTGAAAAATAGCTGAATGTGCAGTGTCTGTTTAAATGAAACATGCCTACAATAGTCAAAGTCATTAAGAAGGGATTACACTTACGAATAGCTAAAGTAGAAACTAAGCTAAAAGAAAATAGCCAAAGTGGAAAATAAGAATGGGCTGGAGTACTGAGAATTTAAAAAAAAGGCTAGAGTTTTCCTTGGATAGCAAAGCTCATGTGTTTGTAACCTCTCTGACTCCAGATAATTCACTTTTCATTTTGAAATCAAGCCAAGTGTTGTGTTGGAGTAATATTAGCTAGCAGGGTTATTAGGATGGCATACTTTCAGCTGGCCAGAAATAAACCCAGTTTATCACATTAGTGCCCTGAATGTTGACTTTCATGAACTATTTTCAATTTGTCAGGCAGATATGAAAGTAAGACCTTGTTCAGGTAATATTGAAATATGTGTCTTTATTTGGTCTATTTTGCAGCCTTACAGAAAAAACATAGCTTATGGGCTCTCTGCCCTGCTCAGCAGCTGTAGCATGCAGGACTGGTGTTCAGGCATATATGTCTATAAAACTGTACATAAAATGTTTTCCTCGACTTTGATTGCAAATTGAAATATGCCAGACTATTACTGATGTTGATAGATTCTGTCGTGTATGTTAACGTCAAGTAGTTTAATGAAGCTACATCATTATTTTGTGTTAAATCTCAAACAAAGGACAGAGGATGTGAAGGGAATACATACCTCTAAACAGAGTCTATAAATCCAAGCAGGTTCATAAGTGTACACATGTACATATTAATTCAGTGACTGGGGAGAATCAGAAGAGGAGATAGTCTCCCTGACAATATCTATAAAACTAAATAATAAAGTGACAGGAGCCAGCATCTTTTCCCAAAGTAGTCCATAAATTTATACAGTTTAGGATTAGTCTCATTATTGTATTGTTACCTTTGAAAGGTCACTTTGAAAAGAGTACAAATCAGAACTAGAGAATGAACTAAAAATTAAGTTGCATGTATCTCTTGTAAGTAGCACATCTTTCTATTTTATTTCTACCCTGAATCGAGTTACAAATAGTTTCTGGAAAGGTCATGAAGACTTTGAACTGACAAGCCTTTGTTATCCTCTCTTATTTCCTTGAAGAACAGAACACAAATATGCTGGTAAACAGTAACTGAATTTGCAGTCTGGACAATTCTTTACACAGACATGCTGATGAATCTTAATGTATTTGTATTTCAAAATCTAAGGTTCACAAAAAATCAAATCTCTTTATTGTGTTCGCATTTCAAATTGTCTTCCATGCTGTATCTTTATTAGAATAGTAGTACAATAAAGAAACAGAAGGGCATTAAGTGTGGGAAAGATGATGTGTCCCTACACACTTCTTATTCAAAGTGATTGTGAACTTCATACTACTGAAAGATTGGCTTTCTGAGAATCGATATTGTTTCAAAATTGATTTTAGCATTAGTTAGAGTACATCTGACACATCTGGAAAGAGTTTGTGCCCTGGGCATCTTTATATGCGTCTGCAGTCTTGACAATATAAATTATGTGGGTGAATATTTACATACCTATGCAAAATGTGCTGAGTGGGAAATCAAAAAACAGAGCTTTGTTTGCTGGAGGTGAAGGAAAACCTGCTACAGAGAAGCAGTTGCACTGATCAAGTACAATGTTGAAGGAGTTCTCTCTCTGTCCATCCTGTGTTCACTTTCTTGTAGGGAATGTGACTCTTTTTTAACATCTTATTTCCTTTGCATTTTCACCATGTATGAAATATTTCACATATGGCAAGAGCAATTTTTTACTTACTTTTTTTTTATACTATAAAACTAGTTCTATCCAGTTGTCAAGACTGAATTCCTTTAAGGTCCCCTGGGTTTACAATTGAATGTTAATTGCCTTTTCTTTGCTTGTGCTTTCAGGAATCCCTGTTACAGTATATTCCTTCTCTCTTGTAATATACTATATACACTCATATCGTATATAAAAGTAATGTAATTGGGATTGACATGTCTCTGTGAAAGTATTTGATCTAGCAGATGTTTTATCCAAATTTGTTTAGTTTAAGTGATCAATGAAAGATTTTTGCATATACAAATATTTTTCCTTATAAATTAACATTATTAATTACATTCTAGCTAGATAATACAAGACAATCCTCTTTAATTTGGATGTATAAACACTTATTCACTATAAGCGTTGATAGATCCAAGTGTGTCATTATATCTTTATTAAAGAGAAATTTAACACTTTTTGGATTTACTGCTGTTTGTAGTTTTATTTTCTATAGCATTACATCTCATTGATGGAAGCAATAGTGAAGATTCAATATGATTGGATATTTGCAGTGCAGATGACATACTACTATATAATATTAAAAATGTAAATAATGTGGAATTGACAGTATGAGTGTTAGATGGAAGAAAAAATGTAGCTTGCTGACAAATATCTAGCTTATAGTGAAAAGATATCCTTCTCTCATGGAGTCCTTGAGAAATCATTTGCTGAGCTTAGTTATGTCTGTTTTGGTTTTAGAAAATCATAGAATCATAGAATATTTAGGGTTGGAAAGGACCTTAAGATCATTCAGTTCTAACCCCCCTGCAATGAGCAGGGACACCTCACACTAAACCATGTCACCCAAGGCTTTGTCCAACCTGGCCTTGAAAACTGCCAGGGATGGAACATTCACAACTTCCCTGGGAAACCCATTCCAGTGCCTCACCACCCTTACAGTAAAGAACTTCTTTCTTATATCCAATCTAAACTTCCCCTGTTCAAGTTTTAACCCATTACCCCTTGTCCTATCACTACAGTCCCTAATGAAGAGTCCTTCCCCAGCAACCCTATAGCCCCTCTTCAGATACTGGAAGACTGCTATGAGGTCTCCATGCAGCTTTCTCTTCTCCAGGCTGAACAGCCCTAACTTACTCAGCCCATCTTCATACAGGAGGAGCTCCAGTCCCCTGATCATCCTCGTGGTCCTCCTCTGGACTTGTTCCAACAGTTTCATGTCCTTTTTATGTTGAGGACACCAGAACTGTACACAGTACTCTAAGTGAGGTCTCATGAGAGCAGAGTAGAGGGGCAGGATCACCTCCTTTGATCTGCTGGTCATGATCCTTTTGATGCACCCTGGGATACAGTTGGCTTTCTGGGCTGCAAGCACACACTGCCGGCTCATGTTCATTTTCTCATTGACCAACACCCCCAAGTCCTTCTCCACAGGGCTACTCTGAATCTCTTCTCTGCCCAGCCTGTACTTGTGCCTGGGATTGCTCTGACCCAGGTGTAGGACCTTGCACTTGGCATGGTTGAACTTCATGAGGTTGGCATCAGCCCACCTCACACATGTCAAGGTCCCTCTGGATGGCATTCCTTCCCTCCAGAGTATCAACCGAACCACACAGCTTGGTGTCATTGGCGAACTTGCTGAGGGCGCACTCAATCCCACTGTCCATGTCACCAACAAATATGTTGAACAAGACTGGTCTCAACACTGATCCCTGAAGGACACCACTCATTACTGGTCTCCAGCTGGACATTGAGCCAACGACCACAACTCTTTGCGTGCAGCCATCCAGCTGGTTCTTTGTCCACTGAGTGGTCCACCTATCAAATTAATACCTCTCCAATTTAGAGACAAGGATGTCGTGTGGGACAGTGTTGAAGGCTTTGCACAAGTCCAGGTAGATGACATCAGCTGCTACACCCCTGTCCATCAGTTCTGTAGCCCCATCATAGAAGGCCACCAAATTGGCCAGGCAGGATTTCCCCTTAGTGAAACCATGCCGGCTGTCACCAAGGACCTTGATGTTTTTCATGTGCCTTAGCATGCCTTCCAGGAGAATCTGCTCCAAGATTTTGCCAGGCACAGAGGTGAGACTGACT
>JANHGB010034552.1:0-50570 GCA_026283785.1 Coracopsis vasa
TGTTATACCTTAGTTACTGGACTGCTCTTATCACAACCCGTGGGAGTTACATTCTTTAGATTCTCCTCCCCATCCCTGCGGGAGCGGGGGGAGGTAGGGGGAAGGGGGAGCGAGTGGGCTGCGTGGTTTTCTGAGTGACAGGCTGGGCTTAAACCATGACAAAGGGCACCCTTGCTTTGCCTCATTGTTGAAAACTTTTCTTCTCCTCCAAGCAAGGAAGAGCGCAAACAAACCCCTCATGACAACGGCACAGATTCCTGACACAGAACTGCTATGCACGAAGTTACTAGTCACAGCATCCTGATATTGTAGGCATTTGGTTGGTCACGGGAAAGTTTACCTGGCAGAGTCCAAAGCCAGCTCCTTTGTCGACCAGAGCTGTTGTGAAGAAAGCAGGACATGAGGGCCTGCCCCTACTTTCCCTTGGGAACTGCTCTTAAGCTGAAGCTTTATTGCCAGTCCCCGCCAGTGCTAGGCTGCAGCTGGGCAACAGCCACATCCGTGCTCAGTCTTAGACTTTTGCCAGTGTAGCCCTGACCCAGACTGAGTGACTCCTTCCCAGCGTGAACTCGAACCTGCCCCGAGCTTTGTCTGACCTTGACTGATGTCTCCAGCCCTGATCCCAGCCTGGGCTTGCTACTCTGGGTCCCTGTTGGTAGCGTTGCTCATGACTGGCTCACCTCACGACTGTGCCTTGCTGTCAGCTCCATTCCTGCTGCTCCCTGATGCCTGCAGTGCAATGCAGCAGCAGGAGAGCAAGGGAAGCAGTAGCCCTGTGAGCAGCCACCATTCCCACCACTTGCTAGTGGCCAGGCACAGACATGGCTGTGATGCAGCTGCAGCCCGGTGCGGGTGGGATGAGGGACAGGACTCAGCTTAAGCATAGTTCCCATGAGAAGCAGGGGCAGCTCCCACAGAAATGCCTGCCAGCTTTGTCTCACAGAGCTCTGCTCAAGGCCACACAGCTGCTTATAAGTGTGGGCCAAGAGTGCAGGCATCCCAGCTTCCCAGGGTGGGGAGTGAATGCTGCCAGCGCCCTGACTAGCACATTTAACCCTGCAGTCACAGCTGCAGGAAGAGTACTGTGTAACAGAGGGCATGGATAGATCACCTAGTCAAAGGAGCGCATTAAGATACTCTTGCTTATATCACTTACTGATGGCTACACAGACAGAAACCAGTTTTGTTTGAGAAACGTTGAGCTGAAGGATCTGCAGAGGTCAACAGCTGACAAGTTATCTTGTTAAAGTTGTACATTTGGGTGCTGAACTGAGAGCAAAGTAAGCATATCATGGTTTAAGGTAACAAAGGTTATATGATCCCTTCTAATGAAGCTGCAAGAGCAGTCAACCTGATGGAGCTTGTACAGGTTTCTGGAGATGTTTAACATCAGTTGCTCTTCAAAGGCAATAGCACAATGGGGTGCATTTTCGAAGATCTCGAAAGGTTTGCTCTTCGACAGCACCATGCCTCATAGTGATATAATAACTGAAGTGCAATGCTCCTATGTTACTGTATTCCCACAGAAAAAATATTTACAAGTGTACTGTGAAGGAACTAGCTGCTGGATTTGGTTTACAAATGCACATGTGTAAAACATGCTTAAAGAGAGACTGAGAGACTCTCCTTTCCTCAGGAGAAAGATCCAACATACATCCTATCGCATATCCTTGCCAAATCTGACGCTCTGGTTTAAAAAAAAAAACCAACTAACCAACCAACCAAAACAAACCAAACCAAAAAAAACCAACCACCAAACATAAAAATAAGAAGTCTAATATCTAAATTGAATTTGTCATATTGCAACTTGTGCTTTTTGCTGCTCATCCTTTCCCTGTGAACCTTAGAGGAAAGTCTGGCTCTGTCTTCTCTTCATCCCGCAACCAGGTAGTTGTAAAGAGCAACTTTGCCTTCTGCAAGCTGGAGAGACCTGGCCTTCTCAGCCTTTCCTCATCCATCATGTGCCAGAGCCTCAGCCAGCTTGGTAGTATCATCTTATTCCCATGCCAGGACACGGGTGGGCTTCTCTGCCACAAGAGCACATTGCTAGTTCCTGATCACCAATTGCTCACCAGGACTTCCAGGTCTTTTTCTGCAGATCTTCTTCCTAGACACTGCCACAGCCTGCATTATTGCATGGTGTTATTCCATTCCAGGTGCAGGACTAGCATTTGCTTTTATTGAACTTGATGAGGTCCCTGTCAACCCACTTCTCTAGCTTGTCTAGGTCCCCTCTGAATAGCAGCCATGCCCTTCAGCTTACTGAAACTACTTCCAACCTGGTGCCATCTGCAATTGTGCTGAGAGTATGCTCTGTTCTGTCATCAAGGTTTTCAATAAGAAGTTTAAACACCATTTTGACAGGGATCAGTACTGGGATCATAGAATTGTTTAGGTTGGAAAAAGGACCTTTAAGATCATCAAGTCCATCAACAGACCTAACACTGCCAAGTCCACCACTGAACCATGTCCCACATCTACACGTCTTTCAACTATCTCCTGAGATGGTGACTCAACCATTTCCCTGGGCAGCCTGTTCAAGTGCTTGGCAGCCCTTTTGGTGAAGAAATTTTTCCTAATTTCCAATCTAAACTTCCCCTGGAGCAGCTTGAGGCCATTTCCTCTTGTCCTATCTCTTGTTGCTTGGGAGAAGAACCCAGCACCCACCTCACTACAACCTCCTTAGCTGTAGAGAAAGAGTGATAAGGCAAGACAGCTGGGGAGCTGCAGAACAGAGGGGGAAAGAGGGTTTGGGCTTCAGGAAAGACCCTTTTGCTAATGAAGAAAATGAAGAGCAGAGGCTTGCTATAGGAGCCCATACTCTGTGGAGTTAAACTGGACAGGATTGTCCATCCCAGGACAGCCACAGAGCTGCGTCCTGGGAACACTGGTCTTCACTGGCAATACAGTTGTGTTTAGGTGTGCATTCATTTTACTCAATTCCCCCACTTCATGCACATTCATTCAATTTATTCAACTTCATTCACGCCGTCAAACTCCATACTCACAAGCACCGAGGTGCACGTGCCCAACAGGTCTGGCCAGGATCTATATGACATACAGTGTAAAGGAAGATAGGCACCAACTGTCAGACCCTAATGGCATCTCTTGTGTTATTCTTCACTGGCAGTGGCAAACTGCCTTGGACAGGTCTTTTATGTCTAATAGAGGGTATGAAAGCTACCTGGGATCCAGCAGTTACTATCGTGGCATCCTTGTGCTTTACAGTCTGGCTACTTCTGCTTTCACACACTTCAGGCAACCCATTTACCTGTTATCTGTGTTTCTTCATTTTGAGTTTCTGAGGCTGTGGTCTGCTTCCAGTTGGGCCAACAGGAAAAGAAATGTCATTTGTGATGTGCTGTATCTTCCTGCCATGTCCAGCTGTCAGATGGCAGCGTTTTCTGCAGACAAGTTGTCTATGCTACAGAGTGCAGGTCTTCCTGGTTTGAGAGAAATAATGTCTTTCTCAATTTTACTGCCTTAAACTGTGTCTTTAGTTATCAATACAGGCCATTCTTTTAACCTTTGTTCTGCTATTTCTGCTGGTGCTTACGCACACCCATTTCCATTTCTGTTCAAACTTTGCTCATACCAATCAATACTTCAGTTTCAATTCTCTGAAAGCTGATTTGGCTTACTAAGAAGTCAAGTGAATACCAGAGCCAGGGCAAACAAGCAAACATTACAGCTGGAAGTAGAGGACACCAGAGAGAAAGATGTACAGGGACATTTTTAGCAGCAACAAGAGGTTGCATCAACCCAGCCACTTTTTCCATGCTTTCTAACTTTTTAACTTTAAGCAAATTGGTTGATATTTAAGACCAGAATCACTCACTGCACTGTGAAAGTAATACCAATTTGTGACTCCTTGATAGAGTGGTCCCTTCTGTCTCACCAAGTTGTGCTGTTTCGCGTAAGTAGCTTCTGTTTGAAGTTGGTAAGGAAGTCCAGTATTTGGGACATTTGTATTTCAAAACATTATACCAAAACCCAGAATAAACCCAGTAATGTTTCTTAGTTTGCTTTCACTCCAGCCTGATCCAAAGCCCTTCTTAAGTGCATTTAAGTGTAGAATAGAACATGCTAGCTGAGGCTGTATTTGCATCTTCTTTCTGCTTGCAGTACTTCACTTTACTTTTCTGCTCTGTGCTGTTCTAACAAAGTATCCAGTAAAGCTCCTCCAACCACATAGTTCAGTTTTCAGAGTGGTTTAAGGCACAAATGCATGTTCTCACTGGAACTGGCTGAGAAACAGAAGACATAAATGTAAGCAAATGACTGAAAGGTTTGCCCGATTAATGATTTTCTTCTGCCTGGATTCGGCAGTACTGTGCTGATTCACTGTTTGAATCATTTTCTGCCTTATCAGTCAGTCCTGAAACTGCATCAAGCACAAATCTGAGTTTTATCATCCTTGACCTGTTGACAACCAAGAACGCACATATGCATGCCTAGAACATAAACCAGCCTAGAACTGCAATTTAGTTTTCTAAAGCTAGAACTGATGAGGCAAAATTCTTCTTCTACCTCTCCTTTTCTACTGCTTTAAAAAAATTGTTTGTTCAAGTTTCATAGCAACAGGGCAAATATGGTGAACTATGACCAAGGAAAAGATCCTTCCATAGCCTTCCCTTCAACAAACCCGCAGACTGTACCACCTCGGTCCCATTCCTTGGGGTGGTTCTCTTTCTGTGACCTAAACAGTGATCATGACTGCGTCCACGTAGTTTCACATGCCTTTCAAATGAGGCATTTGCACCAGGCAACAGAGGCTATCATTGTTTTTATTTTCAAGGCTAACTTCCTGATTCAGAGGGAGTAGTTGATACTTGCTGTTCCTTAAACTTGCACTGCTGAAGAGTTTTAAGTATTGAAGCTCATCTCAGGTGGATTTAGTACTCAGCCCTACCCCCATCTTTCCGATTCAGTATTTGCCATGCTTCCTCGCACACCCACAGACCCTCCTTCAGCATTAATGGGAGTCAGTCTCTTCTCTGCTTCATATCCCCTGCCAGGACACCCACTGCTGCAACCAGCAGTGATCAGCAGCTGACTGCCCATCTGGAAGAAAGAGAAGTAATGGCATTGCTACATAACTACTAGAAGTGTTTGGGAGTCCCAAGTTTTTCTCCTACATTATAGGGTTAATGCTCTGTATATTTGTGTTACTGTCATGTATAGGTAGAGAGGGAAGTTAGGCGGGAGACAAAGAAATCCTTCAGTGGACATTGATGCTCTCCTCTAGGTACACACTCTGAGAGAAACCAGCTGGGATCCATACTTGATATCATGCAATGGTTTGGGTTGGACGTGACCTTAAAGCTCATCCAGTTTCAACCCCCTGCCACTGGCGGGGGCACCTTAAACTAGGCCAGGTTGCTCTAAGAAAGCAGGAAGCCCCACATCCCTTCCAGCGAGCTCTCACCTCTTGTCTCTCCTGGGTGGTGCTCAGTCCGTGGTTCCCGCCTTTCCCCTCAGCATTGCCTCCAGCCGCAGGCTCCGCCTCAAACCTTCGGTTTCGATTCCCGCTGTTGCCGGGCGGACGGTGACCGCGCAGATCCGCCCCTCCACGCTCCTCAGTTAGTTTCTTTTCTTCTGGACCCGTCGAATTAGAGCGAAAGGGGAACGATGAGCGACCCGTCGGTGTGCAGCTTCCTCACCAAGACCCTGTGCGCGCACGGCGGGCGGCTGGCGCTGCAGGACCTGCAGCAGCACGTCGGTCTCTCGGCTCAGCAGCTGGAGGAGACGCTGTCAGCAGTGGGTCCCCAGCGGTTCCTGGTGCAGCGGGACGACAGCGGCGGCGTGTGGGTGCTGGCCGTGTCGGCCGTGCGGGTCTGCGTCCTCAAGAACTGCGAGGGCTGCGACCGGCTGCATCTCTGCAAGCTGCATCTCATGGGCAAGTGCAACCTGGGGCCCAGGTGAGCGCCGACGGGGCAGGCAGCCCTCGCTGAGGGCAGGGCACGGGGGACCCTCCTCATATGCATCCGACCCCCGTGGGCTTCTCACGGAACGGGCCGCCGTCGGTCCCAGTTCCCGCCTCGGGTACAGCCTCGTACCGCGCATTTCGTGCTCTCGAAGGACACGTTTGCCGTTCTCGCTGCTTCTTGTTGTGTCTCGCTGTTAAGCCCCTTTATATATCCTATATATTTTTATATTTAGTCACTTTCAAAGTGGCCGCGGTGGGTTGTGGTTTTCTAAAGCCCGGTTTTCCTTGTCAGTATTACGACTTTTTGCTTGTTAAAGCCTCTTGCCTGTCACACCCACCCCTCAAACCTTTGAAATACTTTACAAGTATTTACCTCCTAAGGAAAAAGTACAGTGCTAGTATATGCCGTCTGGTTATAAGCTATAAAGTTACGAACGTAAGTCGCTGCTCTGCTTACATCCCTGTCTGTGAGACTCGGCGTTTGAGTTCCCATGTACATCAATCCTGTATGTACGGAGGACCCACAGGAAGGGTAGGCCTGGTGGGCCAAAGGTTTAAAAGAAAAGATAAATAAAACAAATAAAACAGGGCAGAAGTGCAGCCCAGAAGCTTTTCAGTGACAGTCAATGGCAACAGTGAGCTCTGATTGAAGAGTTTAAGCCCCCAAGCCCCAGGCGTTGCGCTGTTGCAGTATTAAGTGTGTTGATAGCCACCAGATTCTTCCTCTTTTGTGCCAGCAAACCAGCTCAGAGTGCGCTGGGATCTGGAGAGCACGGAGGGGAAAGGCTATGTATATCTCAGAGTGGTACTAGCAAAGCATTAGGATGCTGAAATTTTCCTACTGTTTCTTGCGTCACTGGCAGTACAATAACCTTCCACACGACCCACTGTTAGAAATGCTTTCAAGTGCATGTAGGCACTTGTGCTGGGTGAGTTGGTGTGAACTGAAACGTGTAGTGAGGTGACGCCCTTCATAATGATAAACGGTTCTGTCAGTATTTAAAATCGCTTTTGTATGCATTAATAATTATTAAAGTTAAGAGTATGTCCTTCATTGGGGGAGGTTGATTAAAATGAAATGCAGGAGGACAACTGCTAGGAGGACAACATGGATCAAGACAGAGAGTATTTTTAACTGGTAAGATGAAATCTACCCTTGCTTCCAGATCTTGCACCCTTTTTGTTTTAGAATCTCTGGAAATAAAAACGTCAGTGCAAATACTCGGTCTTCTTTTGTGTCTGTATTTGGTAGAATTAGGATTTTAGTCCCGTTAAACCCGGTCTTAACTTGTGCCTGGCAAGTAACTTTTTGCTGCTTTTTCTAAACGTATTATTAAACGCAGCTGATTAGTTATCACTATCTTTGTGGACTGTTTCAACCTTTGACTTACAACTGTGTGCTCAAATGATATAGATCACTGTGTAACTACAGTGGAATCTAAAGTTTTCTGTGGAGGAATGCTGGTGATGGTTCCCGCCTGAGCTACAGATAGCTCACCTACCTTCATAGCCATTAATCAAGTGCCTACAGAATCTAATATCCTTAGGGCGTCGTTTCTTAGGACCAAAGATGGCACACTTCTGCCCTTCAGGCTTTGCATTCTTATTTGTTAACTTACAAAGCAATGAGTCCAACAGGTAGTGGTGGTCAGGGGTGAGCTGGCTATACAAGGGTCTGTACAGAAGGGCTGGATCAGACACAACGTGAGGTAAAAAAGCTTTCGTGAGAAGAGTTTCAGAAGTTAACTAGAGGGAGGCTAAAATGATAAAGGGAACAGAGAGTTGGGTCTGATATGTTCACAGGCACGTTTGGTGGTTGAGTGTGTTTAGCCTAAAGGCTGTATCAAATGCTTTTGAAGAGCAAGACATTAGGAAGCTGTATTTTACTGCACTGAATTAATGCAGGGATTGACTCTTTCTCCTCTTATTGGTTGCATTATCTTTTCAAATAGATGCAAAAAGCCCTGGAATCTCTAATTCATACTCACTTCAGACGTTTCTCTTGGGTTAGTAAATGCTACCAGCATCTTTGTCACTGTTGTTTAATTGCTTCTTTATCCGAAACTTTGACATTAATGAACTTCCTTCGGGTTTGTTTTTTGTGTCTGTGGGTTTTTGTCTGTTTAAATTCCCCCCCAGCAGACATAACAAAGTGTGTTGTTTTCAATTTCACTATCTCTTTGTTTTGCACTCTCAGACTCTTGCATCTTTCTTTACATGCCAACCCTGAGACAACAACATTTTATGTTCACAAGATCAAGGGTGTTTCAACTTCCTCTGTTGTTGATGTATTCCTCTAAAATTAGCTTGCTTTCTAGCTGTTTGGGTCGTGTGACTTGACTTGCCTCTTGCAGAAGGGAGAGAAGGTGCGGGGTAGACAGACTCTGCTGCTAGCTTCCTTAAAAGTGGTCTGGCTGCAACAGTGTTTAAAATGGGGGTAATAACACTACCGTATTTCACAGTTGTTATGCTGTTTGATCCATTCTCTAGATAATTACAGACACCACCTGAATGTTCACAGAGGCTTTTGCCAAACTACCTTTCTCTCCATGGCTTTTCCCAGGTTGCACGTTATCTGAGGTGGTTCTTTACATCAACTTGACTGAAGAAGTAACCACTGATATTTCTGTGTATTTTCCTACAGGTCTTGTAAGTACCCGCACAACATCATCAGTGCTGAGAACAAAAAAGTTCTAAAGACCCATGAGCTGTCTAGCCTTGGTGAGAATGAGCTGCGAGTCCTGCTTCTCCAAAATGACCCTTTCCTCCTCCCTGATGTGAGTTGCATTGATTTCTTAAGAGAAGCTTTTGTTCATTTCAAATGGAAGAGGGGCAGAGAGAATGTGGACTTCTGATCTCAATTTCAAGCTATTGCAATATGTAACAGTAATGCCAAGATTAGTGTGAATGAAGTAGGAATGAGAATGGCTGGGCGTGAAAGCACCAGAAGAAACAATACAGAGCTGGGGTTGTGAAAGTGCCAAGTACTTATAATGAAAAAAACAAAATAACAGCAATAAAAATGCTAAATGCTGAGGAATGTGTTGCTTATGTAAATACCAGAAAGGTCACACCTGGATAAAGCTGTGTCATCTGTGACTTGTCAGCAAATGGCCTGCTGTCTGACAGCAGGAAGTGGACAACAAGGCTATGGCCTGTTTTGCGTGCTACTCCTGTTATCCCAACAGGATAACTATAAAGTTATGCCAAACAAGCAAGCAAAAAACATCAGCAACGTCACCAGAGATTTATGGTGAGGTAAGCAAGATGGAGGTGAAAGATCACAATAACTGTTTGTGCTTACAGGATAAAAGGCCTATGTGATGGAGACCAGGAAGCAAGGGCCCCTTTCCTTTTCCAGCCTATGTAGGCCGGCACATTTTGGTGCTCGAGTGTATAGGGGAGTGAGAAAAATCCGTGAGAAAACAACCAAATGAGTGCAGTCGGTTTTGTCTGAAATCTGCCCCTTCTGAAGTGCACTGGGGTTTTGTACACTGAGTTTTTACAAGGCACTTCTTTTTTTGTTTGTATGCAAGTCGCTGGTTTTGATAAATCTGCCTAACAATCCATTGTGGTTCTGCATGTGTGCGTAAGGGCAATGCTATCTTCAAGGTATGGCTGTTTCAAAGCCGAGAATATCCTGTTCTAGCTACAGCTGTAACAAAATCTCTGTCCACTCAGCTGCATCTAAAACTTGTGTTACTTGTTTAGTTAGTCCTGGTAATGACCAGAGAGTGGCAACCATCACTGATTGCTATTATTTTAAGCTCTTTTCTGTAGCTCTGTTCAGACTTCACTGCTGTCGGGCATTGTTGATTACCTCTAATTGAGCACCTAAACTATTATGAAGTAAAACAGCAGAAGACAGTGATCATGCAGGCCATTCATAAACCTGAGAGCTGGAGAAAGGGGTGCGAAAGCCCATTTGGTTGTTTAGAAATGCTGACTGGCTCTGCATGTGTGCTGTGTTTGTGGGAGCTGGGTCTGTTTAGCTTGGAGAAGTGAAGGCTCAGGGGAATCTCATCTCAATAGCATTTACAAACACCTGAAGGGGAGTGTGTAAAAAGCACAGAACTGATGTTTCCTCAGTGGTACCCAGATCCAGAGGTGATGGGCACAAACTGAAACACAGCAGGTTCCCTCTGAACATCCCCAAATGCTTTTTTGGGGTCACTCTGAGGGTGACTGAGAGCTGACGCAGGTTTCCCAGAGAAGTTGTGGAGTCTCCCCCCCTGGGAGATACTCAAACCCCATCTGGACACAGTCCTGGGCCCTGCAGGGGCATCTCTGCTCAGGCACCTTGAGCACCTCCCCTTGTTCCTTCTTCTCACCTTGGTGTCTGCAGGGGTTGGTTTGGTTTTTAATAGAATAGCTGTAAACCAGTCAGTTGTTATGTGATTGTCTTGTTCAGGAGTGCCGAGAATGAATGCTTGTTGGATTGGCTTTTCTTGGCGGGGGGAAAAAAAAAGCCAAACCAAAAACCAAACCCCACTTATGCACAACTTCAAGAGTGGAAATACTGAGTCAGCTGAAAATGCCTGCTCTTCCATACAAGAAATCTGCCTAGATTAAAGAAGTCACAATGAAATCATGCCTTTCTGTCACTGCATTTCTGCTGTTAAAACTGCATGTCTGCAGAAGAAAGAAAAAACTTACTGATTCTAATGTGATTCTAGTGGAATTACTGATTCCATTTCATACTTCGTCTGTCTTCCCCACTTCTAGGTCTGCCAGCTTTACAACAGAAAGGATAGTAACTGCAGCCAGCAGAATAACTGCAACAAGCTTCATGTTTGTCGACACTTTCTCCAAGGGGAATGTAGATTTTTTTGGTGCAAGAGGTCCCATGACCTCTTGGATACCAATTCATTGAAAGTGTTGGAAACTGGAGGCATTGATGTGAAGATAGCTTCAAACATGCAGACTATATGTAATCACAAGCATATGGAATTCAACAAGGAACTGAAGAAGGGGAGAAGTAAGTTATAAGAAACATCATCCTCGACACACAATTTGGAATGTTACCAGCTAGCTCAGTTTCTGGGCCAGCAGTGCTCTTCATTCAGTCTTCTCATGCAGGTCCCAGAAGCCATGCACCTGGTCAGAGACCACACCAGTCTCCAACAGGAACTGGAGGTGAAGATGAAGGTATGGATTGTTTCTAACCTTCCAGTCCTGGGATCGGTGGGTCTCATTGGGATCTGCTTTCATACAGCTCCACAGCAACCTGTGTGCAATTTTTATACCCATGTGTTGGGCTGAGCCCTATGTTCACTCCCCCCATGCTGGTCTGGCTTATTAAGGGAGAAACATTTATACTGCCAGTTGATTCACTCAGCTGTTGTAGCCCTTTATCTACAGTAAAGTCCACCCTTTGGTCCCCTTTGTGTTGAGAAAAAGTCAGCTTCTTTGCAGTAGCCATGGTCAGTCATACCCTATGTAACTCTCTGAGCTTCATGACGTTGCCCTTGCCCATTTCTGCTGAGACTTCTTCCACTGTAGGGGTTTATTGGTGAGTCACAAAGCCCTAACTCATGTGGTGGGGCTTCATCTATGCGGGATAGTTGGATCCTGAAAGCACTTGACTTGGGTACTGCAGTCAACTCCTTGTTATTTCTGGGATGAAATACCAAATGCAGTGTCTTTGTCTTAGACATCTTGGTCTATTTTGATAGGGCAAATAAGGATTGATGTGTTCTTTCCTGTAGATAAACAAGGTGATTCCTCTGCTAAAGCTTCAAAGGACAACAAAGAAGATAAGTGTGATCAGATATGTGTGTTCTATGTCTGGAAGTACTGCAAACATAAAGGTAAGGTTTGTAAAAAGTAATGTTATCTTTGGAGAGCAGAGTCTACAGAGGCACTCCCCACTCATACGGCAATAGCTGTGCCATATGGAGTGGCAATTTTGCCTTCTCATTTATTTTGTTTCCAAGTCACTAATACACATTGTTAGAATTACAGACATAATCAGAGGGAAGTCAGGTGGGTATTCTAAACCTTTTCTCCTCTAGATGGTCCATCTATGGCCTGTTTCAGCCCTCTTGATGGGGCAGGCTTTGTGAGTGTTTCTGTGGCAAAAACTCTTCAAATGTTAAATGTTACACTTTCTGTAACTATTAAATCAATTTAAGAGCTCTTCTTACGTAGTCATCGTTGACAACAGGTAACTATAGGTCATCCTGTATTCCTGCAGTATCTTACATACATCAGATAATAATGATACTCTTCCCTTTAAGTCCTTTTTAAAGTGATCTGAGGTGTTAAAATGTCTTAAGAAAACAGTAGTTCTACCAGCTAAGCTAAAAGTAAATCTAGTCCATTGTCTGTCTGGCAGTGGCCAATATCAGAGGTCTGGGGGAAATTGCAAGTATAACAGTTGTATTTGGGGGCTGTCCCTGAACAGTTGCTTAACCCCCAGGTTAGGCTCTTCCTTGGTTACGAGGAGGTACCATGAGATTTTCTTTAACTGAGCTTGTCCAGTCTCTTTCTAAAGGACTACTCCTTTTCTGACCACCTGATCTTGGTAAAAGAGCTGCTTAAATAGACCAGACTGTGTTTGCTTTCACTTAGGATGTGGACAGTAAGTTGGCTGATAACTGGTCTGAGATGTCTGTGTGCATTTAGCATTTCCATAGGGTGTGTGTGTGTTCTGGTGAAGATGCCATTCTCCTGTCAGAAGCTCCTTTTCTGAGATGCAGATGAGTAAGTTACTTTAGGGCTTGACAATACCCTTTCTTAATCATTAGTTTGAAGAGAGACAGCACTTTAAAAAAATAAATTATCTCTTTTATGGGTATTTTATGGGTAATAGAAATGAAATCTGGCCAAGAGAGACCAAGTGTGGTTTTGTCTGCAGTATGCCGAGTTAATTTAAGCACACAGGGTGCACTCCAGCTCTGTTAACAAAAATGAAGGAAGAAAGAAGTGAATGACACTCTTGTCTTCATAACTAGGGTTAATTTCCATATGTTCTGTGGTCAGATACATCAGGGGTCATGAATGGTGAAAATCCTTTTGGCTCTGTCTGTGCAGCCCCTACTCCAGCCTTGTGTCAGACTTCTCAGACTCTCTGCTTGTTTAGGACCAGGCTTGAGGCTTAAGTTTATCAACCTTTGGACCTGCATGATGTCAATGGTGTACCCGTGTGCTAGTTGTGGAGGTCAGGCTCAAAGCAGCTATATTGTGACCAGCAAATAGCTAAACTCAAGTAGCAGTTGGAGGGTTAGTGTGCTTTGCTGTGACACGTTTGCCTCAAAAGAGGTTTGGTCCATAACTGGATGTGGAGCACATCAGCTTTCCCCAGCACGGAGGCTTGGAGGGCAGCCTCTGCCTGTATCCAGCAACATGCACATGTGCAGGGGTGTTAAGCAGATCTGAACTCAAACATGCAGACATACATTCATTGAAAACATAGATGATTTAAAAAGTCCCAGAAGTCTTCCTCTTCCTGTGTGAAAGGTATGTAGCACAGCTGCAGGTCTTGCATGCAAGGCAGTTAAGAATTGCTGCTTCCTGTGTTCTAAGAAGCAGAGCAGCAACTCCAACAGTGCCTGGCAGTCTCGTTAGTGGGGGAGCATGATACCTGTTCAGGGGGGAGTGTAGGGTCTCTTTTGGGGGATGTTCTATGGAGCGTTGCAGTCCTTTATGCTGCCTTATTCTTCGGGCTTGGCCTGAAAAAAAAAGCATGCAGATTTTGATAACCACCCCATATGTTCTAAAGGGAAGAGAGAACCAAGTATATTGAATGCTTATGTGACGTGTAGACTAGAGTTTTTACGGCTGAGAAATGTGGTGGTGTGACCCATAGACACACATTTCCTATCTGTGGCACTGCTCTCCCAGCTGCAATTGTTGAGTCTCAGCAAGGGTAAGGTTGTGGTTTCTTTGGAATATATTTAGCAGTATGAGAGCTTACGTTGCTTTTCCAGGTAAGACTGGAGACACCGCTATCGTTCAGATTCTATTTTCAGCATTCTGTCTTTATTGCTCATACCAAAGTGCAGGAGATAAAGCCAAGAGTGTAAAAAAAAAACCAAAAATGCTTGTTCCTTCCCTCCCACCCCGCCTTGTCTTGCTCTCTATTATGATTGCAGAACTCTTGACTTTGTCTGATCTCATTACAGATAAATGCAGATTTGTTCATTACCACTTGCCGTATCGATGGCAGGTATATAATGGGGTGACCTGGAATGACCTCGCCATGATGGAGGAAGTTGAAAAGGCCTATTGTGACCCACAGACCAGCAGGTATAGTGATGCTGCACTGCTTGCTTAGAGTACTGTAGTTGAGCCCTGGAGGACGGCCATTTTGTTTTCTTGCTAAAGGTGTTTGGCATCCATAACTTTTGATTACTGAGCTGCTCAGGATCTGGAAGATGTACAAATGAGAATTCTTCTTCTTAAAAAGAAAAGTGATTGCATGGAAATATCACCCCATTTTTGTCTTCTAAAAGTAACAAAACTATCTTGCATTTAAAACTCGAGGGTAAAAAGAAGTGGATGGAATTTAGTGCTTAAAATATTAGTATTTCAGATAATGAATCATACTTTATAATAGTTGAAGTTGTGCCTTTTAACAGCAGTTCAGAGCTGGTCCTTCTCTATGGCTGTTCATTTCCCAATACAGCTAGTATCTATACTAATTTAATAGTATCTATAATATGCCCAGAGAAATTTATTAAGTGGCCCCTTGTGTAAGCAGCCAATCTTGGTTTTTTTAAGAGAGTGCATTTTCCCTTTAACTCCTTGCTGAAAGCCTCCCTGTGAGCCACATGGATTCGTAGGGCACCTCAAGTTTGCCCTCAGTAAAGTGGTACAGGCATTTTGGCCTGTGCCTCTTCTGACAGCAGATGATGTAGATTTGCATGTGAATTAGGCTGTGGATGGTACAAATCACAAGCAAGATTCCCAACAGGAGGCTGCTTTCAAAGTCTTTTTGCCTGAGAGTTAATTTTTCAAGCCTCCCAGGAGTAAGAGCCCAGGTGGCTCCAGTGATGAATGCCATTTACAGAACTCGCAGCTGGAACTGCATCCTCTGTAGCCACATTAAGAACAAAGCTGGCACGCTGCAGGTGTTTGCTGGCAAACTCAGGCAGGTACTTACCAGCTTCCGTTTTTGTACTGAGAAAAACTAAACGCGATACTTATCTCAGAAGTACTGCTTGCCACATTGTACGTGTAGCCCCACTACAGACTGTCTGTGAAGCTGGCAGTGCAGCATGTGGCTAGTGATTGAGGTGGCATTTGGTGTCTCACAAGCCACAGTTCACTTCTGAAGCTTGGAAACAGTTTTCAGAGCTGCCACGCAGCCTGTGAGAAATACTCGTATTTCAGGCATATTAAGTTCAGGCAGTCACATTATATTAAAGAAAACTCCACCATGTTAAACTGGGGATTAAAGGATAATATATATACTGTCAACTACAATAAACCTGATTTTGTCCTTACAGTATAGCGAGTAAGAACATTGATTTCCAAACAATGACCTGCTGCTCTTCTTCACTTCGACGCCTCTGTACACCATCATCAGTCACAAAACCCACATTTGTATTGACCACGCAGTGGCTTTGGTATTGGAAGAATGACAAAGGCCAGTGGATTCAATATGGAGAACAGGTGACTCCACATCCTGTGCAAGGAATCACTTCTGAAGAAATGTGTGGAGCCTCTTTCCCCTCTTCCTTTTCATTCAGCAGGGTTAATTAAGTAAATACTTATGCTTGAATGTTACAGTGTCAAGGCAGTAAAGCTACAGATATTCATAACAGATGTGATGAAATGGTGATAGGTTGGGGGGAGGAAACATGCCTTATCTCCTTGCAGTGAGGTTCAGTATGAACTTTTTGCATGTTGTACATTGTTTTGTACTTTAGAGAATTATACTTGCATTGTGGTTTAACCCTGGTGTCATGGAGCAGATTTAGGATATGCTGACTATGCTAGTTTGTTGCGGGGGAGATTTTAGACTTAATGTAGGTTCCTTTTCATCCCACTCTTTGCGTCTTTTCTCCCTCTACCCAAACCAGTCATCCAGGGCTTTGTGCTGACTGTGTTTGCTCATTACTCTTCTCTCTCTCTTTTTTTCTTCTTTTTTTCCCCACAAAGGGAGAAGGGGATAGTGTGAGTTCACCATCTTCTGCTATCATTGAGAATTCGTATCTAGCAGATCCAAATGGCACCCTATTTTTCCAGGCTGGCTTGCATAAGTACGAGCTCAATTTTAAAGGTACTCATTTTAAAGATTCTCATTCACAACTATGAAGTGCTTGACAAAGGTCAACTTTCAAGCTATCCCAGCTTTTAGAAGGCGTTATTTGTTTAACTAACACTACCAGATTTACTCACTGAAATGGCAAGCGAGCTAGCGATGGCCCAGAGGAAATTCCTTATAAAAGTAACCTTCCCCCTTATTCCTTGACACTATCCAGACTCACACTGGACCAGAAATAAAAAAGATTCTTAGTCTTCACATAAAGTCATAGTAAACCTTGAGTAAAGTGAGTTAACCTTGTGGATGGTAAAAATGAAAATAAGCATCTTTCTCTGCCACTGGAACGTTTAAAGAGCATGAATGACTTAAGGGAGCAAGCAAGACAGACTCCGGTTAAATAAGAGTTACAGGAAGGACAGGAAGCTTGCACAGTCTTTATGCCACCATTCTTAAGCAGATAGAATTGACAATGAATATACACTTTTCATTCATGAATAATTGTCATCAATGAATGACCTCATCTTGTAGGCTTATTTGTGACTTTTTCCTTCCCTTTTCTCCTCAAGAAATGACTCAGACAAACACCTCTTATAAAACGCGAAGACGGGTCTGCAGGCGACCAAAGTTTGTGTCTTCTGAAGATGTGCAGAAGATAAAGAAAGGGTAAGTGTTGACTTTAAGTTGTTGGGTCTTCATATTTCAGAAGTAATTATAAGGCAAAATGGCTTCCAGTGTTGGCAGTAATTGTGCGAAGAACAGAGCTGTTGGTAGAAGGAAACATATCCATTTGGCTGAGCAGAAGCTGTATCACAAACTGCCAGGTTGGTGCATCACCTGGTTTTTGGGGTACATGTTACTCCAGGTACCATGTCCGCAGCACTGGTGATGGACAGTTGTTCATTAATGAAAAAGCAAGTGAAAGAGGACTGTGAGAATTGAATGGCAGCATGCAAAGCCCAGCTCACAGACTGAGGCTGTTTCCCAGGGGTTTTGTGGCTTATTTTGTGTATTTTTAAACGTAGGAATTGGCCAAAGGGGATGCTGCCAGTTCAAATGCTTGGAGCGTTACTGAAATTACTAACACCTCGTTTTCTGTCTGTTTGCCAGCAGCCAGAGGGATTCTTCTATTCCAAATCAATCCTGTCCTGTCCACTGGGATCAGTCTGCACTGCCTGACTTCGGATACAAGGTATCTTCTTCCCCCCACTTCCCTTCTTATTTTTCCCATCTCGTAATTCTGATTGAAAGGCATGATTCAAAGGAGGATGCTGCTTAACTGAAGCAATTGTAACTGGGTAGATGCTAAAAAGGGACAGGAGTGATATCTTGTGTGGGTGTTCTAAAGAACTAGGTGATCTCCCAAGAGCATGAAAAAAGGTGCCAGATTCTCATGAACTTCAGCAGCCTTTTAGGCATCTACCTACATGCAAAACCAAAATTCATCAAATTCAGCACAAAAAGATTTACCGTTAAAAAGGAAAAAAATGATGACTTAGTGGGCCAGTTAAAGAAGGGGCTTCTATGAAGTGTGTGTTCCTTCACTGGAAGCTAGGCTGAGACCAAACTCTTCCTGTGTAGGACATTAAAAAGCCATCCAATAATCCAGTCCAACATCATGGCTGTTAATGGATGAAGTTTGGATTAGAGATATAGGAAAGGAAATCTCTGTATGCTCTTTCAAGTCACCCAGTACTGTCGTGTACATTACAGATCTGAGCACAGGCCATGGCCTCAAGGAACGGCAGAAGTAGAGTTACAGTCAGTAGTAAAAAACTGTTTGCAGTAATCTCTTCAACAAACCAAACCCCTGTCAGCCCAAGGTCTAGGTTCCCATTTGGTCTACCAAGAACAAAAATGTTCAGGTGTTTTTAAACATTAGTAATTCTTAGTTCTAGCAATTTTTTAAATTGCTAGGTATAATGGCATTAAGAAGCAGGCCTGGAAGAGCAACATAGACTGTGAAAGTGCTAGAATGCTAGAAAAAAAGGGTTTTCAGTGTAACACTTGACCTTCTTTATAGTGTTTTTGTCCCAGGTTAAAGGACAGCACATCATGTGGAGCATAAGGTTTTCCTTATTGACTGTGTCAGAGTCTTGTATGATGCCGACCAAGTTGTATTGGCACAAATACCATGATGGCGAGGAACAGGACAGAAGTAATACCATATTTCCGAACTGGGAGACCTTTCAGTCTAGGTTCAGTTGATGGAGACCTCCATTGCTATTGTCACTCTTTGCGTTTTATTTTCCCTAGTGTAGTTACATTGGCAGTGGCATAAGAATCAGAAATATCTTGTCTCTTGGCTTCTCTGGCCTGGTTTCTGTTACTCTGCTTTGTGCTGAATATTTCATTTTACCCTGACTACCCTCTTGTGTTGGATTATGCCTTAGTGCAACACCTGTATCTGGCCATGTGCATGCAGCAAATTCATCTAAACCCAGTCGTAATGCAACATCGGCAGGTAAAACTGAAGTTGGCTGCCGTGTACAGCTTCTCACTTCAAACAGCTGGTTTTCACAATCAGCAAAACTCTGAAATTTCACCAAAAAATCACAATTATAACAGTGCCGGTGCCCAGCACCCACCAAATGAACTAAGAAGGAGTTTGTGTGGAAATGTGACAGCCAGACCTTTGGAAGGTTTGGGCCTGTGATATTTTGAGCTCTGTCACAGTAATGAAGGATATAGCTAAGCAGCAACCCCTTTGGCTTAGCAGCAGCTTAACTGATTGACATAAGCTTAAATTTTTCCAAAGAACGCCAGGATACAGGTAGCTGAGTTCTTTATAGGTCTCCTGAGTTGTTATGTGCTTGGCTGCTTCCCTTATCTACTCTGCAAACTTCGGTCTGAATTTTAGTCGAGTTCTTTTGTTGGGGTGGTCCTGGAGTCACTGAGGTGAGTGTGAGACGCTTTGGAATGCGATATACAGATCCATGGTACCACTAGAGGTACTTGTAGGGATGTGTGTGGTGGAAAGTCGGTCTTGCTCCCCAGAGCTCCATTTGCTTGCTTAGTGCCTAAGAAACCATCTCTTAACATGTAAATTGAGTGCCTTTCACCAGAAAGGAACTATTAATTCTGTACCTAAAAAGTGACAAAGCCCACAGTACCTGTTGGCACTGCAGGTGAAAGCCTGGGCTAGATTAAATATTTCTGTGGGACCCTATGCTTGTTTGTTTTTTTTTGCAGTAGGTAATATTGGGACTGGCTGGGATTCTACATGCATGTGGTGACCGCCGTGCGACCTGACAATTACTAACTGATGCATTCTTCTGACGTTCACAAATAATCCTGGCAAAACTTGCTGCGCTGGAAGTGATCCATTTTAAAAAGGAACAGCTATGAGATAGGGAGAAAGTCATCTTTGCTTAAAAAGAGTAGTTGTGTTTTGGTAACGTTGCTTAGTTTTTGAGTGTTGCAGTGTCTTAATCTGTAAGTCCTTTAGAATCATAGCTCTGTAGAAAGTAGACTGTATGAAATGCCCTGTGGAACTTGGGAACGCCAAGTGGCAAGTTGGCGTGAATTTCTTCTGTCTTTGTGTAACAAAGTGGAATTAGGAGTTGATAATTCTTTTATTTGTCTCTAAAAGATTTGATATTGTCTTGGAACTTCATGATGGGTTTTAAAACGTATCTTTAATGTACAACTGAGAAATACGTGCAATGAATGTGTGGGTTTATGTCAGAGGATCAGTCTTTGGCTGCTATGTTGCTGAATCCCGACACGCGTGCCAAAGATTGCTGTGCTGTAACAGGAATGAGAGCAGATGCAACATGAAGAGTCTGTCTGTGTACTTTACAGATAGCAGTTCTAGTTGGGTTGTTGTTACTAATACAACCTGTGCTGCTTCCAAAACCCAAGTTAACCGGAGGTCGAGGTTTGATATCACAGAGTACTGTTTTTATAGTCACACACTAACAGAAATTACTGTCAGGGCAGGGATTCCTCTGCTGCCTCAGAAACTCCACACCTTAACAGAGGGTTAGCAAATGCTTATGCTCTCTAGGTTTTTCCATTTTTAGCTCTGAAGATGAAAAGAGCTAAAAAGTTAGTGTTGTTAAGAAGTACTCAGGATCTGAAGGGGTCCTACAAGGATGCTGGAGAGAGACTCTTCATCAAGGACTGGAGCTTTAGGACAAAGTGTAATGGGTTCAAACTGAAACAGGGGAAATTCAGGTTAGGTATAAGGAAGAAGTTCTTTACTGTGAGGGTGCTGAGGCACTGGAACAGGTTGCCCATGGAAGTGGTAAATGCTCCATCCCTGGCAGTGTTCAAGGCCAGGTTGGACAGAGCCTTGGGTAACATGGTCTAGTGTAAGGTGTCCCTGCCCATGGAAGGGGGGTTGGAATTAGATGATCTTAAGGTCCTTTCTAACCCAAACCATTCTGTGATTCTATGATAGGTATCAACCTGCAAGAGTAATGTGCTCTTACCCTTTATTAGCAGGAGAAGCATCCTTGGGGAAATACGGACAATTCCACAAAATTTTCATGCAAAAGATAACTGGCTTGGTTGCTTGAAGGCCATCATATGATAAAATAATTTAAGTACTTCTCTTACAGGATTAGGCTTTGTATCACATGGCTGACTGTTTTACCCAGAAAGGTTACAGTTCCTCAGTAAAAGATGCAGCATAGCAAAAGTGTAATTGTAGTTTAAAGGAGAATTGTTTATGTAGGAATGAAAGATTTAGTACTGAAATATAGTGACATAATTTTCATCTTGTTAGGTGATGGTGAGCAACTTGAGCTATGGGGTAACGGAGCTTGCAGATAATAAATACGTGTCCATCCAAATTGTTTTATGTGTTGTATTATGTTTTAAAAAAGCTTTGGAAAATACTCTTGTGTTAAGATATGAGAAATTCCATTCAAGCTTGTAAAAACCTTTTAATAAATTCAAAGAAATTATTCTTCCTTGTGTAGCTGACTTTATTTTTAATCCTTAGAAGGCTTTTCTATGATAAGGCCTTTTCATCAGTAAGTCCTTAGTGCACAATCTGTACATGGTGTCCAGAAAAACACCTCTTTATTTATATGCAGCTGTGAAATATAAGTCTGATTTTATCTCCTGTTTAAACTCAGCCTTGTAAAACATGGAGGTTTTGCCTGATGTTGGTTAAGATGTTGGTTCTATTAAAGCAGTTTTTGTGCTTTAAACACAACTTTGATATGTGGGATGTCACCTTGAGTCCCCGCTTGCTTAGGCAGCGGCGAAGCGGAAAGTAGTGCCAAGTGACATCAGTCTACCAGCGTTACGCATTTTCAGTCAAGCTTACGGAAGAGAAGTGTTTATTCTACGAGATTAAAGACATAGTTTACTTCATAGAAAAAGTGGAAATTTTATGCGTGACACAAGCAAGCAGAAGAGATCCAATCATGTTTTAATTATGTTTTGCATTAGCTCTTCTTTGGGAAAAATGTGCATTTCCTGGCGGATTTTTAAACACAAGAAGTATGGATAAATAGACTTTGTTTCCTTTAGGAAAGGAGATCTATTTGCGTAAACAGGTGTTTAGTGTAACCTTCTTATTAGAATCCTAATTGTTCTCATGTTTAGAAATGGAGCTTTTTTTCTTAAGTCTGTATTTAAGTGCAACTTTCCAAGTTCTAACTTTAACAAGTTAAGGAGCTGTGATCCTGGGAGGATGTATGTATTTGTTTCACCTTTAATAGCTGAAGCTTCATTAAATGTCTGGTTACAAATGATACTGTTATCTAACACCTTCTGTTCTTAACCAGCTTTGTATATAAAACTAAGATTATCTGCCATAATCAGTCAAGTTTTCTTTCTGAAATTTCTGTTTCACTGAGATCTAAAGTTGTGTCAACCCTTACTTGGAGGTGGTGAACATTTAACTGACCCTTTCAGCATCCTTCTTGAAGAGAGGCGAGGTGTCCTTGCAACACAGGAGTGACACACTGATTTACACATTCAGTATCTGTCCTAATTAGCACAAAGTCGTGATCTAAAGCATTAAGTTAACCTTCATAAGTATAGTTGGGGACCCTCTTCTGAAAGCGTACCTTCTGTAATTAGGCTTCTGCATGTTATGAGCTAACTGAAGCCTCATGTCTTCTTTTGCTTTGGTTTATATTTTATAGGCAGTGGAGATCAGTGATACAACTGCTGAATACAACCAAATAAAGCAGCTGTTTCATCAGACTATGAAGAAATACAGCATCCTTAAAATAAACAGGATTCAGAATCCATCCCTCTGGAAAGTGTTTCAGTGGTGAGTATTTGTTCCCTCATCCTTATCGGGGCTGGGGGGTGTGTGTCCTGATGTCGTGTATCTGCTTCCTAGGAAAGAAAATACGTTACCACCTGTGCTTTAGCGTAACTGATATTTCCATCTTCGGAGCCATTCAGGAGTGAAATTTTGTGTCAATGGCCTTCCAGAGAATGCCATGCTTCTGGGATAAGGTTCCCTTTGCATGTCTCTTTGGAAGGTGGAGGGACAGATACAGACAAAAAGACATGAATGATGCAGAATTTGGGATGAGGATGCCCACAGTAATGCGGCATAGTGCATTGTCTCAGGGATTGAACAGTGACTGCCTGCTGCACATGTGTTCTGCCTGTTACAAATGTTCATGCATTAGAGGAAGTGGGCAAGGCTACAAGGTGCTTGGGGTTTTTGTTCCAGTCAGATGTAGTGAAGGCCTTCTCAAGAGTACCTTTGCTGTATGAAGTCAGTATTTGCTGAGAAAGAATCCTTGTGCTTTAACTTAATGAACCCCGAGATCAGAGCTCCCTTCTGGTTTGCAAGCATTTGCATCACTACTACTGAATGCCAAGCTAGATGGTAACAGATTTCAGTTGATGATGGTTACAATACATGACCATGTTCAGGTTAATTTGGTAGCAGATTAAGCTGCTGCATAGAAACAATGTCTAGTTTAAAACAAAGGCACAGATACTTAATACAAGTATTCAAGGCCTGTATGGAATAATAATGGAGAAGGAAAATACTGCTCAGATAAATACTTTCACCTGCAACATGACTGAACCCAGGAAGTCACCAGCTAATAATTTCATGAAACCTTTTCATGTAGTGAAACTTAAGACACTTCAAAACATGTAGTAGCGCGTACTGTTTATCCTCCTCTAATGAGATATTTAAGCTAACCAGAGTTTAACAAGTTCTCAGTGAACAAATTCCAGTCCATTGCTCTTAACTTTTCATTTATGCAGTTTACAAGTTGGAAGGATTCTCCCCTCTCCCTGGCTCTGTTTATTGTGTAGCTGATCACTTCCTGAAGATTATTGTTGTCTTGTCCTTCAACAGCTACTGAAGACCTGTAGGATGCCTGGGTGCTGTGAAATATTTTTGCCTTCCATTGTGATTCCTCTTTTGATACGTGTCATAGCTCAGTCTGACTCTGGCCTAAATCAGTAAAATCTCAAGTGGTGGAAGGAGGCTCAGTTTCTCTCCTTCTGGCTTTGTCTCCTCAGCCACACTGATCTCACAGAGGGGCAGGAGCTCAGGGTGTATGGCGCGAAGAATAAGCTGCCTCTAGCTCCTAGTTACTGCTGGGGCATGGAGGGTCTGTAGGTACCAATGCCACTGCAGAGTGTTCTGGGTGGGACGGGATCAAACAATAAAGCAGAACTAGTAGGACCCTACAGAGGAGCAAAAGGTTGGTGCAGTGATGCAGGGGACTGTAGCAGTGTCAGTACTTAAATTCACTAAAGAAAGCCAGGATTATCTAGAACTGCTGGGCAGTGTTATCAGTATATTGCTCATCTTGTATTTGTTCATCATACTGCTAGTCTGTCTCATCTTCCAAACTGAGAGAGAAGAAACCAGACTGGGAATCACAGAATAGTTAGGGTTGGAAAGGACCTTAAGATCATCTAATTCCAACCCCCCTGCCATGGGCAGGGACACCTCACCCTAGACCATGTTGCCAAAGGCTCTGTCCAACCTGGCTTTGGACACTGCCAGGGATGGTAGAAACTAGCAAGGAGAAAGAAGAGCAAGTTGGTTATTCCCTCTTGAAGTTTAGGCTCTTGATTGTTTTTCCCTGTTCCATCCTTCTGAATTCATTAACTCCAAGAGCACAATACACCAACACACAAGGCATATACAAGGTCTCAATAGTGTTTCTGTTGACAGTGGTCATAAGACTTTTTATTTTATTAATACTATTTACAAAACTTTGGGTAAACCTGGGTCAATTTGTATTTGCAGTGTGCAGTATCTGTGATTAGATTAGGAATCTAGAGGACAATCTGCATCAGAATATTTAGTAAGGGAAAGCAGGGGAAGGTGGCACTGTGAGTTAATAACTCTTTTCAACTTGTGATGAGGATTATTAAAAATAAAGGGGAATATAGAAATATAGATTCAGTTTCAATTGAAGTATTGAGGGGGAAGGAAAAATTGTTTACCACCTGCGGTTCATAGTAGGGGAGCACACTCAGAGATAGCTGAGAGCATTAGATTAGTGACTGCAGTGATATCTAGGGAATTTTAATTTCTATAATTTATTCAGTCATTAATAAGGAGGACTAGGGTTTTATGTAGAACTCATTTTTGTATCAGTGTGTGTTACAGGCAACTCAGCAAGGAAAAACTTCAGACTGAATTTTATTAAGTAAAATGGATATGGTAAGTAGCACGATCATTAGGGATAGATTTTGGATACAAATACAGGTGTATTAACATGTAAATGGTCCAATTTAATACAATCAGAAATGTATTAAGTAAAATAGATTGGCAGTGTTTATGAGCAAAGAACCCCAAGGAAAAAAAAAAGGAATAATTTGCAGAAAGATTGGGAGGATATACTGCAAGTAAAACGTGAAATATAAATTATTTAAAGCCTCTGCGGATGAGTGACGTGTTGCTAAGTTAATTGCAAGTAACAACAGAGAAGTCAAAAATCAAATGTAGTCAAAAACTTGGGCGCAGATATAATGTCATTGGGAGAAACAGAGGAAATGTAGAAAAGAACATTTGGAGAATAAGATAGAGAAAATATGTTGCTGTTGCCTGTCCTAGAGGGATGACTGTGTGTGAAAAACATCCTGTTATGGAGCCGGCCCCTATAGGTGAAGCATGAGGCAAGAAAAATAAGTAAAATGAGTAAGAAAATAGAAAATTCAAGAGAAACTTAACCTTTTCCCGTTCAAGAACCTGGAGTCCTGCTCCTGGTTACAACATTGCTTTTCACTTACTGTCTTCCTTAAAATACCACAAAGTACTATAGGGAAGGACTAATTCTTTAAATTGTCATAGTACTCATGGAGCAGCATCCTAATGTATCTCTCCCAGTGGGAGGATATACACCTCTATGAAGAACCTAGAGGTTCTTAGCATACTGAAAAATCATCTGAAAAGCACAAAACAGTGATTCATGTGGTAAAGACAGCTTTCTCCCCCAAAAGGGAAGGAGAAGTTGGTCCAACTGTTAATGATAACAAATGCAAGAGAGAAAATGTTAGAGGTACATGTATTTCACAATATGTCCTTAAAAATACCCAAACAACTCAGCAGCTGCAATGCATTTAGGGAAATACTGAACATGAAACTACTGGAGGGGTATTAGACATATCTGTTTAGTAGCAGAAAACTTTCTATATCTAAAGAAGGATATATTCACATTTCAGTGGGCAGCAAAGTTTTGTATGAGTGATTCTTTTTTCTGCTCTGATGACCTAAATAGAGAAGTTTAAACATTTTTGAAACATATATTTTCCAGTGTTCTGAGGTGACAAATAGTGTTGTCAAATTATTGCAGAGATTTCAGGTGCTTCATGTTTTTTTGCCACATCTCAGTTGCATTATTAGAGCTGGATATAAAGTGGTGCACAACAGAAAATTATTAAAAGTTAGAATTTTGTTTTATTTTTCTTGTTTGAGCAACAAAGTAATAATAAGTATAATAAGTTGCAGTGTCCAGAGACAAAACTTAGGATGAGAATGAATTGGTACAGTTCCTAATGATTTACAAAATAGGGTAAACCATTAGTTGAAGGATATTCCTGACAGGAGCACAAGCTCTTCCTCTCCTCTAGCTGTTGTGGCCAGCGGTATTACTACAGAAAAGGAGGAATCTTGAGGTTATCTGTGCTTTTTTTTCTTCACCAATGTCTTTGACAGCACCTTATGGTTACTGGAAATGAAGCATTAATGCAACACTATGTTGGAAATAAATACAGTAATAAATTAGAATTCTGAGTGTGTACTATGTTGGATAATTGTGCTAGCATCTTAGCAGATGTCTTGGTAATGCTCAAATCAAAGCATACTTACCATGGATTTTTATTTAATCTTAAAAGAAGTACATTAACTGAAACCCTGAAGCCTTTTAAGAGAAGAGTGAGCTCATTTCTGTTCTGACAGTAAGCACGGTTGTATTCTGTACATGTATATTAAGAAAAAGTATATATATTTAGGAGGAAATAGCTCAGAAATATAACCAAAGAGTAAATTCTTCACAATTTGAATTGAATGAGGGAGAATCAGAGAAAGGTCTTATTTGAAAGAGAGAAAATTAGGTAGTTTATCATGCAGTTTTCATCTGATAATTCAGATGAAAATTATGGAAACTCAGTTTGACTTTTGTACTCCAAGTTTCAGCTGTGCAATAGATCTTGGGATTGCTGTGTTATAACCAAGAAATGAGGAAAATTCCTCATTCCTGGAATGTGAATTTTCTAAGCTTTTAGTGCCACTATGACAAACCAGTGACCTCCATCAGAAACCTGGGAACCCGCTGTTGTGTGTCCTCAGAGGAAAGGTCCCTGCAACAGGCATGCTGTGTTGGACTTCATGGTCTCTAGGAGGTGGTTTCCTGTGGCAAAAAATAATAGTTATGCAGCTTGGAGTGCCGAAAATAAATGATTGTGACATCCTTCAGTGCTTCAGGCAGAAAATGACATGTTCCTGCTCCGAAACAGTAATGCTAGCTAGGCACACTATCCCTTTGTCCCTCTTCATGCCTCACAAATGTGGCAGGAGTTCTGGATGGGTGAACAAGGAGCTCCTGACTGAACTCAAAGTGTGCAAGGCACAGAAGCAGGGACAGGTGACCTGGAACAAATATAGAGACACTGTGCAACTGCGTAGAGATAGGGTTAGAAAAGCCGAAACCTGTTGGGAGTTGGACCTAGTGAGGGATGTAAAATGTGACAAAAAGAGTGTCTACAGATATTTCAACAGCAAAATTAAAACTGGAGAAAATGTGTACCTGCTGCTCAAACGGAGCAGGGAACCTGCTGACAGGAGACATGGAAAATACAGAGATGCTCAATGCCTTCTTCACCTCGATCTTTACTGGTAAGTTTTTCCCTTGGGGACTCCGGGCCCCTGAGACCCAAGGTGAAGTCTGGAACAAGCTAGGCTTACCCTCAGTAAGTGCAGAGACATAGACTGGTTGGAAGAGCTTTTGTTTCTACTTTCAGGAGGCTTATAAGCTCTTAGAGGAAATGTCTGAAAAATAACAATTAAAATCTTTCATATAAAATTGTCATTATTAATTTTAATCATGGAAAAATTTTCTGTATAGCTGAAATAAGCCGAGGGCATCTAAATTTTTAAGAGCTGGAAATAAGGCTAAGAATTCCTGTGTTTAAAAGTTTCCATGCTGTCACTGCAATAAATTAAGTTTCTAATTAAACACATGCTCACATACACACTCTTGGATGGCAATGCTATGCTTGATCAATAGCCCTAGGCTACACGGTAGCAGGCAGAATTATAGCAAATGGAACTGGATGAATGGGTTTACTTAATGACCACAATATGATTTATTTCATTGGTGGGAAAGGGGGGGAGGAAGACATCAAATTGGTAAAAATACTACCCGAGCAAATTAAGATATGATCTTACAGGAGATGCATTCCCAAGAGATCTTGTGTGAGTATAGCAGATCAGAGCTCAGATCACTCTTAAAGAAGCATACTTGATGACAGTGTGTCAGCTAATCTGCATTCAGCTTGTTTTCCACTTATAATTAAGAAGGCTTTTTTATTATTTTTTAATGTAGATGCCTTAACCATGAACAATTACTGACTTGATCAACACGGTGTCATGGTTTTAGCCATTGGAGGAGTCTCAGTGCAAGAAACAAAATTGCAGGTAATTCCACATTAGCTAAACAGATGAAAAATAGATCTTTGACTAAAATTCCACAACTTTTCGGGGTTTTTAGGGGGGGCGGTTGTTTTGTTTTGGTTTGGTTTGGTTTGGTTTTTTTTTTATTCCTGACCACAGCCACTTAGTATTTGACATTTGCCCTCAGAATTAAAGCAACAGCCCCTGTAAGACCAGCCAGTGTGGCAATATGATGGTACCTGCTGCTGGTGAGTCTGGAACTGGCATCTACATACTTGACTCCGTCACTTGTGACAAGTCACTGACCCCTCTGTCCAGTTACTTACCTTGCCAGTGAAGGGAATGATGCCAACCAGAGCTGAAACACAGACTGAGAGACAGAAGGCAGCTTTCTGAGTTTTGACTTCACTGTAAAGAAAGTTTTGTGTTATAATATGGCTGTGAGGCAAAATTGAAAGAGCTGGCAAAATTTAAATGAATAGCAGGAGAAAGAGATTTTTCCATCCCTCCCAAAATACATGCACATTCATATACTAATTTTGATTCTGGTTATTGGAAATATTCCTTCAGTTTCTCTTTCTCCCTACTTATTTATCTGTGAAAAATGCAGAAACTGAATATAAATCAGGTTTTGACTTTTTCTATAATTGTGCTTTTCAAAGGAGATAATTAAATTTCTGCCTCTTTGGGAAAAGGTCAGCATGTTGGGGTAACAAATATTCATATCTCTAGGGCATTTGCCCTTATTAGCCATGAATCACTGTTTCATAAGCTTGGAGTCTTGGCTAGAATCCATCTAGCCTAAAATACTTTGAAAACCTATGAATTAACTGAGAACCAATTTAATAGTTCAACTTTATTACTAATTAACCTGCATATGCCCCTGTTTGTTAGGCTGTAATTCAGAAACTAACACTTCTGCTATTGTCTAGATGTATATTGAATCTATGGTGCTACTTTACCATTAATGTAGGAATTTGTTGCTATGCTGATCACTTGTTTAGTACACAAGCTAAGGCTACAGACAAGGGAGGTTAGTGAAGAAGCTTTTGAAAGGCTGATGTTTGACTTATTCTTCATCTCCACATCAACTGACTCATATCAAGGAAACAGCCTGCGTTTGGCTGAAGCTGGAGAGCTTAGTCACAAATTGACAGACATAATACAAGGTGCTTTGTGGAGTAACAAACAGACCAAGAAGTGAACATAAGTATCTGGGGTTTTTGCATTTTATGCACATAATTCTTGTGATCTGAACTCATAATTAAGCTTCCTGTTGAGACTTTAAACTGCTTTTAAGCTTTTGTGATGTCTGAGGTGATCAGATCTACTTTTTATCTCACTTGTGGTTTCAGAATGAGATATCATTGTCAATATCTATATTCTTGTCATTCGGAATAGATCCCAAGCCTCTCCAGACCTTTTGATGCCCCCTGTGATGGAGCTTGAGCTGACTGAAACTAATCTGGGCACTGTGTAACTGCGTCATTGCAACACAATTGGCATTAACATTGGGAAGTGGGGCTGGGAGCCTCGTGCAGTGCTACATCTGGGGATCCAGAGCATCGTGCTGGCCCAGCTTGACACATGGTGACAAAGGTATGGCATATTGTCTTTCTCAGCATGCCCTTGCTCATATTAAATGTTCAGACCTATCTTTAATTATCAAGAATATAGAGTTCAAATAGTCAAATGACCTTGACTCGGCTGCATCCTTAACCTCTAAAGGTCACTAAATGTTTTGAGTTTCTACTAATAAGGACCCTGAGACGTAGCTATCTGACTACAGTGAGACTGTGCTTACTTTCATTTAAAGCCTGCTGAAATTGAGGTACTGAAATTCTCACTTTTTTCACCTGTTGAGATCCATCCTTGGAAGATGCTTCTAGATTGTGTTTATACTAAGCAAGACAAAAGAAATCTCCTATTCTTATCATCACTGCCTCTGTGGATTTAGCCATTAGCATACACTTCTACTCTTAGGAGTTTTCAAAGTTTAAATCTCTCCCTTCTTCTCGGATGTCTTGTGGACATTTTTAATTAATTCCTCCACTTAATCCTTTAACCCCTGGTCTTTATGATACTCTTCAGTCTTCATCTTTCTTGTTGAAACAGTTCCATGCGCTGTGGAGCTAAGGGGAAGGCCTGTAAGCATGCCTGGTTATAAAAGTGTTTGCCTAAGAAGTCTAGGTTCTTGAAATGCCAGTTAAAGTTTAAGCATTTAAAATTTAAGTATGCATTGTAGCAGGAAGAATAAAGGAAAATCATTTTTTCCTAGACAAGTACCCTAACAGCTAACTTATAAGGTCATGTTTCTGTTTGTTCACTCTCTCTGGTCTACTGAATATGTAATGATAAATATTGTATTTAATATTAAAATGGGACAATCACAAAAGGAGGGCATGACAGCATCTGCTTTCACATAAACCTGTAGTATACCGATTCAAACCTTCACCTGGAAGGTGAGAGAAGTGGGTTCATAGCCCTTTAGAGAAAGGAATTGAAGCTGGCAGCATTAAACTTATATGTGCAAGAGCTGTTTTATGCAAGGTTTTTTTATTAAATGTGACAGTAACACATAGTTCATAAAAAGGACTGAAAATTTTGGTAATAAAGAGCAAACAAAAGTGTGAGTGTGCCTAGTCATACAAAGAAAGCAGATGTTAGCAACACATTAAATTACAGCTCCAGCACAGGCATATCCTATGTCCTTTTTTATTTGCCATCGATCTTCAGACCACGTAAAGCAAAAGCTGTCTCATAGTAATTTAATATTTTTTCAAGTTCTGCCAAAAAGCTGACAAAATGTACTGAGACTCTGATAACAGCTAAGTGTGACTTTATCCAAACACTTCAAATGGTCTTAACATCTTACATTAACTGTGCCATAGAGTTTTCCTTAAAGAATGTAGGTCTCTTCAGGGGAGAAAATAGTGAGGTAAAAAGTGTATCTGTGTAGTTTAGAATAGAAAAACAGAAACAAGCTTCCCATTGGTTTAGAGCAGAACAACAGAAAAGCAACAGTTGATGCAACTGGTTTCTGGAGCCTGATGTCTTGTATGGAAAAGTGTCTAGAAACAATGAGAACGGGTCAAGAAAACCTGCAATAAAGAACTGTATAGGAAAAGTTGTTGTCATCTCTTCTAACCATACTAATAATTTCACTACTTAAATTCAATTTATTTCCACTACTTGCCCCTTCTCTATGTCTAAGGAGAAAGGTGAAAAGAAGTGCTTGATGTATACTCTACACCATTTACTATTTTGTTTGGGTTTATTATTTCTCCTATAATTTGTCTCTGCTCAAAGATTAATGCTCTCCAGGCATTTTTCCCAAGAGGAAAATAGACATGGATTTTTCAATTTAAAGAAGCAAACAAAACCAAATCTTCCTCTGTGAAGAGAGCATTGAAAGTAAGCATAACTGATACCAAGTAAATGGAGATGAAAAAAAACTGTCTCAGCTACACTTCTATGACTGTAAAGCCTTTAGGATACACAAGCATCTATGTGTGTATATATATTTATGTACATTTAAATACAGGTGAGTTTGTTTGGTTTGGGTTTGGTTTTTGTTGGCTTGCTGCTTTATCCTGAACGTTCTTGATAACCCCATCAAAACTTTTTATATTTGAACTTTTTATATTTGAATATTTCATAGTAAAGTTTGATAGAATGATAGAACTTCTCCTAATGTAAGAAACTTTTGCTATACAGGTGAATAAAGAAGGATCAGAAAATAGCTTTTCTATTTTTTTTTTTCTTAAAAGAAATACCTAACAATGCATAATTGTCTTTCAGTAATGCTAATTTAATATATGGAATGCTTTGATGATACTCACCTGTGTTAATGTTTTCATTCAAAGGTATAGCAGCTCACTGAATTTGGTGTCATTAGCCGTTTCTCTCACATTCACTTGTGATTGGACTTTCTATTACACTGTTGAAAAGAGGGGGAATAATGGCATCTGCCACAGTTTTTTTGGTGGATTTAGGGAAATGAAGAAATAAAAGACAATTGCTTGCCACAGTCTGAAAGAGCTCTTTTCATATATTCCCATGGGCTTCATGTTTGTACAGACCAAGGCAGACTCTGAAATGCGTTATATTATAAGTTAATGACGTGTTAAAAGACAAAAAAAAAAAAAAGAATAAACATCAACAGCCATAAATCCAAACACTTTTTATCTGCTGTTTGAATGTTGCTTCCTTATTTAAAGAAGACTGCATTCCTTTGGCATTTAGATGCTGGATGCAATTCTATGACAGTAATATTTTTAAACCAACATTTTTACATAATCTTTTCTTTTAAAGATTCACATATATATTTTAGGCCTGACTTTTATGATTTCTTCTCTCCACCTAGCCCTATTCCCATCATCACTCAAGGTGTTAAATTACTTCACAAGGTAAAAGCCATAATTTTCCATTTTGACTTTTCAAGTAACCTTCTGACAGGTACCTTGATGAAATTACAGAATCTAGGATATTTTTCCAAACGCATGTCTGCTTTTTGGATTATCCTTCAGGCCTCCATTGTGCTAAAGTAACCAGTGTTCTTTAATGACTTTCTGTAATACCTCCAGGGAAATGAAATGGCTTTTTCGTGTCTGAGCATTCAAAGTACCAGTTCCTTGTCCTATTGCCCTGACTGTGGGACAAGGCTTTGACAATGCCTGTCAAAGTAGCATTGTCTATGGTATTAGAAATGGCACTGTAAAAGCTGTCAGATTTTTGATCCCATTGGCTATGGGCATTTGTATTATCTTGTGGGATAAATATTTTTTTGGTTTAGCCCTCATCTTAGTGGAGTGTGAAAGCTTATGAATGCCAGCTCTCCATACATTACTGCACAGATTTAGTTTTTTCCCTTTGTCCACCAATAATATCCTTGAGACAGCAGCAGAGACTGTTTATATAAGAAAACAATTAGAAAATGGTAATGATTTTGCAGGTACTTAGGGCAGTAAGTCCTCTTATTCATAGGACGTGATAATATAAGACTCTGTAAGCATTCATATTTGTGCCAACTTATAACAGGCTAGCAATCTAATGATTTTTTTTCCCTGCATAATTCCAGCAGTTCGTTTGTATGTGGCATGGGGCTGAAGCCATACAAAAGCTTAAGCACTGAAATGTTCATCAATACGGCCTCAGTGTTAAGTAGTTTTGTTTACATAGGGGAATTAACATTTCAGACTTCTGTTCTAGGCTACATGTGAAATCCTGAAACATGCATGTGGCAAATTGGCCATCAAAGGATATAACTCACATGAGACATCCAAATAAATCTGCAAATGGGAAGTGCAACAGAGAAGGTTATATTCTGTACTTGCTCCTTCTCTGGGGTTTTGGAGCTTCATTGCAGGATCTGCTTTGTGATCCATCTACTGGAAGTAGGTATCTAGATCCAGCCCTTCTTGATAAAAAACAGAGAAGAGATGGTTTTTCTCATCAGTCTAACATGAAAAGCATTCATTCTGATTGCAGGAAATACAGGAAGACATGTTTTACCATCATCAAATGTGTGTCTAACCTACTGGGCCATAAAGCATTCCTTCAAATGTTTGCTACTTTGTTTTAGTACACACTGGAGTACCAGTCTTGGCTACTTCTTCACGATTACACTACACTTTTCTAATGGCCTCTTATTGTGTCCTGTGGAGATCCAATTATTTTGTGCACACTAAAACAATTTCACACGCAATCTCCTGAGCCAGTTCATGTCAAAAAACAGGGCTTGTAAAACCTGACAGCCATGTTGCTTGAGGTTTCCCAGAATTTTCAGGAGGAGATGCTGAGTATATATCATCCACGTTTTGTCTGTTCTTTTTCCCCTTAGCTTTCAAAAATAAGACATGGGTTCTGGGTTTTACATAGGCTAAAATGGTGGGTTAATATACTATGCTTGTAGCAAGCCAGGGAAGCTCTGCTATTAACTAGTCATGTTGCTTTAGCTTCATCTATCCAAGGATGAGAGACCATGTATCGTTATGGCTGCAGTCAAGGTAATCATGGTAAAGAATATTACTCACGAACTCCAAGTAAAGAGGGATAAGTACTTGAGTGGTGTGATTACATGTAGGTTACCAAGAACATAAGAGAAACAGTGATTGCTTGGTTCCTCACCTCTTGCCACCCTGGCAGATCCATGGCAAGGACATTTTGCTGTGCTTCGGCTGAAATAACTATAGTAATGGCACCTTTGTGCCACCTTAAGTAAGATCTGTGGCAGTAAGGAATAAAAGCCAGATTTACTTTTATCAGTTCAATTGGAAGACCCATCAATTCCTATTTTTTCCTACTCCCTCCCCTCTATTTTTTAGACTGGAAGAGAAGAAAATGTATTCACATAGCAGAAAAGTATTCAAATATCTGGATGGAGAAAACTTAATCCAAATGTCCTAGATCACTGATAAATCCCCAGTAGCTATGCTGCTGGGGAAAAGTGCATGGATAAAGACACTATATCTTTTATGGCATCCAATCCTGAAGATATGTTTCAGTTTACTGAATTAGTCCCTGGAGGCAATACAGGCAGAGAAATTCCATATTTATGGATCCTGGAAGGCCTTTATTGATCAATGTTTTAAAATTTAAGTGATTACTTAAGCTAAAGTTTATGGGTACACAGAATACCTTAAGAGGAGACCAGTATGTTGCATGCCATTTGAAAGAGAGAGAAAGCTTGAAAGACAGTTCCAGCATTCACCCGCACACATCATGAAACCTTATGCTGGTATAAAAGCAGCCTATGCAGTTTTGCTCTTAGTCTGTTTTGGACTCGCAATATTTCAGGAACTGGCATTAGGAATTTTCAGAATTCCAGCTTTGGGCTTGTTCAGTTTTCCTGGGGGTTTGCCCCCCCCAAACTGTTCTAGATTTAGACTTTAGTGAACAGGAGTAGTAGTAGTAGTGAACAATAGCCCCACTGAGTTAAGAGAGATGAGTATGTATTTAGAGGAATAATTTCTTGGGTTTGTTATTACATTCTGCATATCAGAGAAGCCAAATCAGTATCTTTAAATTGATTTGTCACTGAACAAGAAACAGACTAAAAGTCAGAATCTGCTATGTGAAACCCATTCCCTTTTTGTACCTTCTTTAGTAATTTTAATTAATGTTCCTAAATACTTAAAGATAAATGGAAGAAATTGTGTATTTTTAAGTAAATAGATATACGCAGCATGAGAATTGTCAGTTGTCTATGTTGAGCAAGCAGGTGGCTCATTGTAGTGTGTTACTACTTTATTTACAGAATAGCTAGCTTGTACTACAGTACCTCTTAATCTCCAAAATTTCCCTTCCAGGATTATGTATGGGCTCTGTCTTAGTTGTAATATTTTAATTCATCACCACATATTTAGCAAACTCCTTCTTTTATCACTTGATGACAGAAGGCATTTTTTTCCTCTGACATTTATTGCTTTTTAAACTGTATTTCTGGTCTGGTGCTAGATTTCTCCCAAAATATTGTAAATAAATGTGAGTAATATAGATTTGGATTTATGAAGCATAATGGCTGGATGCTCTAGCTGTGAAGAGATGCTTTATCATATTGTCCACCATTATGTGTGGAAGCTTTAAGACTTGCTCTCCTCATTTATTTTACTACAGTCCTTAAAGGTTTTAAACCAAGTTGCTTTGCGACTTGAACACAATTGTTGTAACCAATCTGACATACACACAATGTGAATAAAATGTTCTACCATATGCAGGCGTTTTAACACTGATACATTCTACATACATAAAATAAAGGCACCTTGAAATAAAAACCTTATCTCCCTCACCTCACTTATGTAATAATTACATATAAACTCACACAATACAAAAAAAGATTTCTGTACGTATATCATTAAGGAACTATATAATTTATATAAACAAATATATCTCTCTTCAGAGTCTGAAGGATTAAAACACAGTCTGGGTAACTGTGCTTGTATTCATGCTTTCTGAAATCAGACATTCTTTATATGGAAACCCCACATTTCTTCCTTCATGAGCACTGCTTTATGAGAACATGAAATCAATCCTGAAATCTTTTTGGCTAAATTTGGATTCAAAATGAAAAATTGCCTCTCTAATATCTTTATTCTCTTTCAATCATTATTTCACAACTTGGATCATTTTGTTATATGGTAGATTAAATGTGCTGGTAACCGTGTATGAAAACATGGTGCCTAAGCAAAACCGTCACTCCTTCACTTCACATTCATTACATCTTTTGCATAGCAATATATAGCGTAGTTTACCTTGAAGAACATGAACAAACTTTAGGCCTGAACAGAAAGCATGTGCCTAGGATAAAAGGGGATATTTATTATGAGTAGGAAATAAATTTCTCTCCTCAGCATGCGTAGCATTCACCTCCACTCCTTATGTGGGGCTAGTTAACCTCTGAGCTTGATGTGTTGCTATTGAAGATGAGTACCACTTGGGCTGTGGTGGGTTCTGATATAAGCAGTGGAGGAATCTGGATTTGCCCCACTCCTGGCCTGGGGAAGAATAAAGAATTGCATGTGCTCATTGCTGTGGCAACAGGGGCTGGCAACACTTTTCAGAGGCATATACATTTCAGATGTAATGTAGAAATGCAGGCTTCCCAGGTTTCTTATCTACTTTACATTCTGATATTTTAATTATTTCCCAGTGGATCCAAATGTTGCATAAGAATTCCAGGGAGAGGAATGACCCAGTTCAGAGAGATACCATCAGGGGACATTTCCCAAGTGCCTGTTTCATAGGGATGGGAAAGGAAGCAGATGTTTTCCATCAACAACTAATGCTGAAGAGCTACTATTACTCCCTCCCTAACCACAAGCTCTAGGCCATAATCATGTACTCCCTTCTTCTGCTTTTATAGATGTAACAGCAGCATGTAATAATTCAAATTCTGTCTTGTTGACACAGCTTGCTTCAGCTGTACAGAAAGCAAGTTGTTTGTTCTCTGAATCTGTGGACACATCAGCACTTTGCAGAGATTCTAGGGGAGTTGCTGCCTTGACAGCAACTGCAATTGCCTGCTGTCATCTGAGCCTCCTGGAAATCTGTGGCAACGGACTGAAATAGCCACACATAGTATTATATTTCTGTCAATGCAGCACAATTATTTTTGTTAGAAACACAATTTGCCCCTGAAAAATTCCCTTGAATAACTGATGTAAACCAAATCTTTCTTTTCTGTTAACTCAGGAAGCTGGTTTCAAAAGCTACTGCTTTGTTTTTGCTGAGTAATTGTGCCATTTTGAACATGTAGGGTAATTCTAGGCTTCGTAGAGTGAGAATAACAGGTATTCTGATATAGCGTGTTGACTAATTGAGTAAATATGGGGTACAATGGACAAAGCTGGACTTAAAATGCAGGTATGTGTGCAAGAATTTCACAGAGAGAATATTGAAGACCAAAAGGAGGAAAAAATAAAAATTAAATAGGTAAATGACATTAGTATAATAAAAGGGAATAACTGCAAACCTGTTGGACCCGAAAAGTTTAGCTGAGGGATTAAACAAATTTTTTCTTTAAATATAAAGACAGTCAAGATGTTTATTCTGTGAGAATGAGCAGTTTAATATTTTATTTTACTAATGTATGCAATATAATAGCTATTATATACTTAATCTTCTAGTGCATAGTTGTAGACTATAGACCAACTGGAAGGCAAAATCATTAACCCTCTCCCTTTGCAAATTCACAGACACTAGCTATTCATAGAACCATAGAACAGCCCAGGCTGGAAGGGACCTCAAAACATCCTCTTCTTCAGCCTTTTGTAGGAAAGGGAACCTAGATGATATTATCTAGCACCCTGTCCAATCGCATGTTAAGAACTTCGAGGGATAGGAACTCCTTGGAGAAGTTGTTCCAGTGACTTATTATTTGCACTGTAAACATTTTCTTATATCAAGATGAATACTTGATAAATCCTTGATTTAAAACCTCTGAAGAATTCCATAGTAGAGGCCTTTGGGGGTTTTTTTTGAAGCAAAATGCTGCATGGATACAGCTATGGCCAAGGACCTGCTTAAGGTCAACAACCAAAAGTGGAATTCTTGTCCACAATGTAGGCCAGTTATATAGGGGACTATCCTATTCATTTCATAGTAAGAGTTCTGAAAACACTGAATTTAGTAGGAAAGTAATTTAAACTATGAAGAATGTGAAACTGAGGACTGCATGGGACTGTAAACCCTAAACATAAGATGAAGCATCCTGTTCGCTGCAACTGCATTATGTGTCTTGCGTACCAACCCTGAAAGCAAGGAAAGATGGTTAGTAACTTACATATTTAGCATAAATCTAAAACCTGCATCTCATGAAAAGGTGAATAAAAGGATGAGAGGAAAGGGAAGATAGGAGGGGAAGTTTTACCATAGGCTAAAAAAGAATATGTAGATGCTTTCTAAGGCAGTGCAGACAGGGTGAAGAGGGCTACGATGCCAGCTTCCCACATTACTTTCAGAGGTCAGTTTTAAAAGTTATGCATGTATGTCATATGGAGGACTTTTTTCTCTCCCAAGACATACTGTCAAGAAATCTGAGTACACAGCAGATGATTGATGCCTGGATTTAGTTGTTTGGGGTTTTTTTCGCCCTGTTTTTATTTTTGCAATGTTTTTCCCCTAAAATTAACCATTTACTCTGCCACAATCAAGCTTGTTTTTAATTTCTAAGTTTTATTAATGGGTGACAAATCTATAATGTTCTTTTTTCTTGGGAGTAACTTTCAACTGAAGTGGTGTTTTGCAGGAAACCCTTGCGAGAGGGTTTCATGGAGGAAGCTTCCCTCGAAACTGTGAAAGTTAGGGGCCTGCAGGATCAAACGCCAGGACTCAGGATAAATTCTGCCTAAACATGCACAACTCAGTACCTTCCTTGCACATGATAAGAAAGAGGAGGCAATCTCTGTGCTGAATATTCCCAAATTGCTACAGCTGATCAGTGCAGATTGCCTTTGGTGACAAAAATATGATCAGTGACAAAAGGGACTGGAATGTTGCTTTGTTATTCTGATTTCTCACAGACAAGCACAGATCAGCAGTATGTATGAAAGGAACCTCAGACTCTATGACACAGGAGAGAGCTCAGGATATGATGTATAGACTTTTCTTTTCTTGTTTCATGGGGCTGCTGGGATATGAACATGCCATTTTGGGGCAAGCTAATTGCCTGTTCAGCAACTAAAAGCAAGATACCTTTGTTCAGTGAGTTACAATTCCCTGAAGTACACTGCAGTAGCATGGCAGTAATTACAATGCAGCATGTCTTAAAAGAGCACCATTATACATTTCATGAAGAAAAGGATAACTTAGGCATTGCTGTTCACTAGTTAAAGCAAAAGATTTAAAACCTCTTGAGCATGATCATGTGTGTTTTATGAATATAAATTCGTGTTCATACAGATTTCTTATGTTAAAACTATGCTTGAAGCCTACTGTTTTCAGACTGCCACCAGACCAGGTTGTAAGCTATTTTGTGCTACTGGCAATATTCCAAAGATCTAAACCACATTTTTAATTTTCTTCATTTTTTCCTTTTTTTTTCTTTTCTTTTCTTTTTTTTTTTCCTCTAGCAAAGACATATTGTCTCAGCAGAATAGAATGACTTCTGGGTGAAGTAGCCAGTATAAATTAAAGTAAGGTCCTTGGCTGAAATGAAGCACAATGACTGTTCAGAAATGATGGTGAAAAACAGAAGTGTGAGCAGACAGAGGAAGCCAGGCAGCAAATACAAAAGAATAAGGGTTTAATATATTTCTGATATCCAAAATAGAGTGAGCATGATTACAGCGTTCTGGAAATCATAAACACCTTAGAGAGTTAAGGCTACCTCATAAATGGGAATAGGTCATTTCTTGGGGATTATTTATAAATCAGATTTTAATTAAAAGTTGAAGGAAAGATGAATTAATGCTTTAATATACTGTTCATTATTATGGAATCCAAACATCAATAAGCTGTTAATAATCACTTATTGATAACTCCAAGCATGCTATAGTTATTTATTAACCTCTATTTATTTATTAACCATTGACAAATGGAACCTTTTCTATGCAGTATAAAATTGCAGAAGGAAGCTGGAAAGAAAAAAAGATATGAATTAGGATTTTGACAGAAATCAGTAAGGAAAGGTAACTGGCACAGCAATTATGCTGTGTTGCATTATGGGTTCCATACTCTCTCCTAATAACTATGTAATTTTCTCATGTCTCCACGGCACATATTTTGTGACTTTTTCATTAAAAAAGCCAACACAAACCCAATAATCTTTTGCCACATAATACATTATTAGAAGAATCATAAGGAGGGAGGATAAAGGAGCAAGTTTAATAAATGCTGCAAAGCATACTACTGCTCCCAAATGTTTGTGTTGGATTTCATATGATGTATGAGAAGCTGACATGTCCTGTGGGGGCTGGTTTACATTTTTTTTTAATGAAAGGTTACAGTATTCTGGACTTAGAGTTTATTTAGTTTTGCACTAGTGATGTAAATATTTATTAAGGATTTGACTCATTACATTTTGTGCAACCCTTGCACTGTGAATCTCTGTGATTCTCAGTGTGCTGAAAAAAGAAATAATATCCCTAAATCACACCTGTCTGCAAAGCGAAAATCTGTCAGCTCTTTCACTCCTAACTCTTCACCTTGCAGCAGACAAGGGAAAAAGAAAAAAGCCAGAAAGAAAGCTGACTGCTACTCGGAAATGAATTAACTGGAAAAATGTTCCTTTGTGTAGACATACTTGACTGGGATGGCAAGGCAAATACAGAACTCAAAAATGCCAACTTGTTCTTCGTGTTCAGGTCATGTAGGTCTGTGTCACTGTGTCACTTCTCTTTGTTCTGCTTTTGTTTCGGGGGTTGTTTAATTTTGGGGGCTTTGCTTGCTCTAGTAAATCATTTATTGAAGAGTTAGTTAGAAAAAATAAAAGGTGCATCAGATCAGTAGTGAGGTACATTAAGATTATATGTCCAGTATCAAGATACTGCATATATAATTTGGATATCTTACATTTACTTTATTCTAAGAGGTGTCTGTGATAACAGAATATGCCTGAGCCAATAGATTATTTTTGAGACAAAACCACTCACTGCTGGAATTAAAAAGTGCTAGATTCAGCAAACAATGCCAGTGTCTGTTTTCCACAAACAATCAGAAGTCACTGGGACTAGCAAAAAGCTTCTTGATCCTATTAAAATTACAGGATTTTCTCTCCCATTGCTCCTAATGATTTTTGATATGGACCTTGCAAAGTTTATAGGAGGCACTCTAAGACTTTGTGGCTTGTACACAAAGACCTGCGCTTATTTCCAGTATGACATTTTTGTTGGGTAAACTGCCAGCTACAGACTTGTGCTGTCTTTTGCTTCTTTGCTTTCTGAATGGCTTTGTCTTGAATTCTTTCCTGCACACTGGCATGATTGCAAAATAAATGAATGAAAATATAAACAGCTGATAACCTGATGGTAGGTGCCGTATTTTGAGATGAGTTTGAATTCCTGTATGCTAGGCAGATGTAAATCATGGTCTTCCAGGTTCTACTGCATCCACCTTTTAAATAAGTGTGCCTCCCACCTCATTTTGTGATGAGCTTGACTCTGTCATACTCAAAAAACACTTTCATGAGTCTCCCTCTAAATAAAAACTACAGCCATTGTGGAGTTCAAGTCTCAAGGTTATGCAGCGTTAATCAGTTTTGTGGTTTGCAATTTTGTTTTCAGATTTGGCCATAGTACAGAGTTCCATTCACTTTTCTGGCACTTGATTGATTTTGTTATTAATATTGTAAGTTGTGAGATCAAATACCAGTATGTTGAACATACTTTTAACACATACAGCAACACAAGTCTACTGAAATGGATATTGATTTGTATCAGTATTTTTGTTCTATAAAGATGTTTAAATTTGGGGTTAAAATATCTGTGTGTGTATAATATATAAAATACATATTTACATAAATATAATACATAAAATATGTATTTATTTATCGTTCTGATAAATGACATCTACTTATAGATCTGCACTCTTACCTTATGCCTCCAGATAAAAACTGTAAAGCCAGCTTCTCCTGAGTACAAGAAAATCCATCTTGAAACTTCAATTAAAGAATAATCTATCAATGACAAATTACCAGAGGGTGGATATGTCACTCACAGCGCTGGCAAGTCATTTCAAAGAACACAACTGAAATCACAGGAGACTGACAAACAGATCTGGGTATTTGTTTGCACTTTACAGACAGGGGGAACATAACTGATAGGAAGAAATTTCAAGATAGTTTCTATATTAAGAGATTATTTGGAAATGTCTTCACTCTGGAAGAAAAAGCAGACACTCGAGCAAGTTTGCATCTTTGGAAAGTGTGTAAGAATTCTATTTAAGAAAACCCAATCACTTCACATGTTTAAAGCTACCAGTGTTTTTTTCAGTTGTATTTGGGTTCATGAAGTCTCCACATTGGGTGAATTCCTGAGCAGCTTTTTATTTGGCTTCATAAAGACAATTCTTGAAACCCTATATCAACTTCTTTTCTCAAAGAGCGGGAGGATAGGAGAAGGAAGAGCTTCTTTTCCTCGTTTCTCTAGTTCAAATAAATTAATTTGTACATCTGATAAGTCATCAGCTGCATTTGCTTTTTTGTGCATAGAGTCATTTACAAAATAGTGGCTCTATGTAGAGCTCCTATGTAAGAGATGATAGGCTAAAAATCATTTGTCTATTCATTTTATAACACAAAATGCGCTGGCAAATATTGTACAAATATATGTTTCAATGGTTTTTGCTCAGCTGATTAGTAAAAGCTCTTTAAAAACCTACTGATTACAGTTGTTCTATTTCCCACTGAAATTTTAAACTCTAGATAGCTAAGCTGGACAGACAAATCTAATGCATAATTTTGGTTAGCTTTTGGGGTTTCTTTAGGTTTGTTTGGGTTTTTTGGGGGGGACATGGGGTCATGTTGTTTTTGTTGTTATTTTGATTGGTTGGTTGTTTTGCCACGACTGACTTGCCCAAAGTTACAAAGGAAGATGATGTTAAAGACAGCTGGTATTGAAACATTGTCTTGAGAAAGATGTCCTAGTTTGAGATCCAGACATCTGGACATCATTAACCATTGCTGTTCACACATGATATTTTACTCAGACTGAACCAGGAGACAGACAGTAATTTATATCCTGTAGTCAGTGGGAAAAAATCTGGGAAAATGTATAAGTGATCATGAATGGAAGTCTCTAGCAGGTTCAGCTGTGGGGTAAGGTCAGTGAGGAGACAGATTTAAGAAAGGAAATTACACCTTGGTGATTTTCCTGGCTTACAATAAAGACGCTCCACCTAAGCTCGTCAGAAGAGAAGTGGTGTTAAGGTACAGAATGTTGAGTTGTATGTGAAGAGATTTTGCAATATAAATGTTAAGCTACTTCGTGGTTTTGTTTGCTGTTAATTTTTATGTCTACCTCTAAATAATTTTCGGGGAAAGGGGGCAAATATAGCATTACTTCATTCAGTTTCAGTTGGCATTGTGAAATGTTAGGTTAAAGGCTGTCAGGCAGTCAAATATCACAGGAGTTTGCTTGTGTACTTCCTGAATTTTGCCAAAGATTATAATGTCATCAATGCCATTAGGGACACTGGTTATGTACTGAATTATTTTGTGGATTACACTTTGAAAAGTTTCAACAGCTGAGTACATCATGTCAAATTCTTCTATTGTACTCAGTATTTCAAATCTTTATGAATTTGCTTCCTGGACTTGGGTTGATAACTCAAGGAAGACCACTAGTTCAGCAGACCTGTACTTCAGATATTCTATTTTAAGCTTTAGCTTCTTGTAGCCATACCTTTATAGCTTTTCCTAGTCTTCAAGGAGCTTTCTGAATTTGTACAATGTCAGGAAAATCTATGCTATTGCTCCATATTTGGGCAGAAGGATTAAACAGGATTCAAAGATGACATTGAAATTAGAAGTGGTTTACAATTCTGGAAAAGCTTGAAAAAGGAAGGGAAAGGAAGCGAAAAGCCCCTACTGTTATCTTTCAGTATGAAGAAAACTGTGAAAGCCTAATAAGAGGAGGTGAGGAGTGAATTAAGGGGTTTTGGTTTTCAATTCTAAGAAATGTTAGTGAAAGATGTAATGCTTTTCACAATGTTGTTCTCTACCTAATCCATCTTTTTCTTCGGTGCACACCTGGACACCTATAGGTTACCAGCTGTGCAAACTGGAAGGAGCTAACACCCTTGTATAGAGTTTTTTGCTTTGCCTCCTTTCCTGACAAACAGTTCATGGCTTTTATTGGTTCAGCACTGAATAAAGTCTTCAGAATTTGTCACCATATCCATCACATATGGAAAAACCTCAGATGTCTCAGTTTCTGATCAGTGTATCTATTTCAATGGCTTTGTTCACAAACTTTGACCTAATTTCACTAATACCTTGTCTTTTGGGAAAAATCATGCGTGCACCTATTCATCTTCTCCACACAGACAAAATAGCCATTGAAATCAATAAGCCAAGTAGTGGCATTCCCACCCTTTTCCTTGGGATACACCAGAAATCAATTTTACAGAATTCCAGGCTTCTCCTTTCCCCCACAAGGTAGCCAAGTGCCGGAGTTCATTCTCCAGCCATCACAGAGTACTTTTAAACTGCACTGATTTTTGTTTCAATTCGCTGTGTTTTCTTTGTTAGTCTGACAGTTGGGTAAATCTCATTGAGCTTGTGGGTATACAGGCTGTCCTTCAGTCATGATAAGCATAAGAGGTAAATCTGTTTTCAATGTGTATCTATGTGTGCACACTGCAGAAGCATAGCAGATGCAGGCAGTACAAACAGTCAGAGGATCACCTGCAGAATAAACTCAAGAAAAAAGATCTTTCCGGACATTATGCTGGTGAAAACCTTCCCCTGGAAAACAAAAATCAAAAACAACCAAAGCAAACCAAAACCAAAAAAGAAGTAATCTGCTGTGAGAATTCTGATAGGTTCAAGAAAAACTGAGGTTTAGTACAGTTTTGTAAAATGAGATTTGTTTTAAAACCCCATTATTATTGCAATTAACGTTGCCTTCTAAAAGAAGCAGCAACAAACAGAAACACACTGAATATTGATGAAAAGAAGCAGTGATTAAAAGAACGAAAGGATGAAAGAACCAAAGAATCAAACTCTCACAAAAAGAAGCAAAGGACACTACTAATACAGTCTTATTGTTTCTGTGCTACCAGCTACCTTTGATATTTACTTGGAGTGTTTAGGCTATTCATTGTCAAAAAAGCAGGTTGTTTTTCTTTTTTGTCAAAGAAATCAATGCACTCAATGACAGAAATGATATCAAGGAGTCCACCTCACGATTTAATATCAGCAATTTTGAGCAAAAGATTGTCCATAAAATAGAAATTATTAATGTGAGCTATTCAAAATGAAAGCAAACACTGATTGAGGAAAAAAAATATTATGGAAGTGTGGTTTGTATAGAAATGAATAAGTAAAATCTCCAAACAAGGCTGGTGATATGCAAGGGGGGGGAAGTGGGGGAAGGTTGTGGGGTTTTTTGCTTTGTTTTAGATTTTATATTGAAACATTTTTCTCGTAATTTAGATTCAAATTCACTATGTGACTGTCAAAGACCTTCATCTGTTTTCATCCTTTACTTCCATTCCTCAGCCTAGCATGTATTTTTACAAGTTTTATCTTCAGTATAGAGAACTTGCAAAAGTACTTTTTGCAAGTGGCAGGGAAATACAGGTAAGCCATGGTGCTCCATCAGAAACTATTAACTTTCAGCATCCTTCATACTGATTAGCTTTAAGGTAATTGAGACCAGTTAATGCCTCACTGGGCCAAGAACTTTACTTTTTTCAAGTTTATCATCAAACTTGTATCTATCTGCAGTGACAACTCGAGGAACTGAGTGAATTTCCATCTCATTTTCTACAGGGTGCTGAACATATTCCTTATAATATTAAATTTAAACCTGTCCAGGATTGTCTTATGAAAACAGAGCATTTCGTTGGCTGTATAAGAGAGTATTAAAGCTGTTCCCCCTTTTCTGGTCAATTATATCGACTGTGATTCTGACATTTTCAAATGTATTTCTCCATTTACTCAAATTATACTAAGCATGATTGTTAAGATGATTGTCTTGGACTTCGAAAGACGTGCAGTGAGCCAGCTCACTTGTAGTTGTGTCAAAGTTAATTAATTTTTCTAAACCTAAAATGACCACAGATGCATTCTGCTTTCTGTTTTGAATTAAAATCACTTATTCACCCCTGGATTATTCCTAGTTTGTATTGATTTTAGGTTCAAAGTGTATTAACTTCAATTCTAAATTTTCTTTTAACTTGTAGAGAACATGGAGGGATCACAAACTCTGTTTAGAAGTTTTCCCAGGAGCCTCATCCAAAGCTTAAAGAAACATTCTCAGTGACTTAATTTCACTTGATGTCTTTACAGAACTTTTATACTTCAGGTTGAGTTTTGGGGGAATGCTTTTATCCAAACGCAAAATACCCCAAACAAAGTGTAGTCTTCTTGCATGTGGAATTATTTGAAGTTTTACAAACACCTAAAAGCAAAAACAACACCGAAAATAGAAAAGCAGGTATTTAAACCTAATTTTCATTAAACAAAAAAAAAAAAATCTGTGGTGAGTTAGCCATGACTAACAGCAAAAAATCCCACCCAACTGCTCATGTAATCCCCTCTCTCTGTGAGAGGAGGGAGAGAATAGGAAGAGCAAGAACAAGAAAGATCACAGAATCTTAAAATCTTAGAACGGTTTGGGTTGGAAAGGAACTTAAGATCATCTAGTTCCACTCCCTTGCCATGGGCAGGGATGCCTCACACTAGACCATGTCACCCAAGGCTCTGTCCATTGAGATAGGGACAGGGAAATCCCTTATCAATTATCTTTGTGGGCAAAACAGCCTTAAACTGAGAAAAAATAAATTAACTTATTAATGTATTTAATTACTGATTCAGGTGCTGGTAAACAAAAAGACAAACATTAAAGCAACATTTCTCTTCCTTTTCACAGAGTCAGCATTACTCCTTCTCTCCAGTGACCACCACTGGAACAATGCTGGGCATAGCGGGCAGTCACAAACAGAACGCAGCAGCTTCTCTCTGCTCCTCCCTCTTTCTCACATCTTTGCTCCAGCACGTGCTCTTCATGGCAGCAGCTCCTTTGGGAATAGCCTTGTGCAATGGCATGGAGTTCTCCATGGTCTGCAGTAGATGCCTGGTCCAGTGCCAGGTAATACGTTCTGCTCCTCCTCCTTCCTATTCTTCTCCTTCTCTTCCTCCTTCTTTAACATGCAAGAGCATAGGCATGGGCACGAACACAGGCAAAGACATGGGCATTGGCATGTCTGCCAGCACCAACTACTTTGATGCCTTATGTACTGCACATCTCATTAGTGCAAAGATGCACTTGTAGAGAGAGAAACACACTGGTATTTGGTCCAGGGTCTGTCACACTCCTCAAAGAATTGTCACCAACACGATACGATACCTGCTTGCTGGACTACCTGCAATGAGCTTGACAGTATCAATCTAAACCTAGTGAGACAGAAGCCATGTGACCAGAAAAGACACAAGTAAGTTTGATGCAGTAATTACCCCTATGATAGCTCTTCCTAGGTAAGGCAAATTGGTGATGACAATGTAGGGAAATTTGCCTCTCTAGCACTATTTCCTGAATAAAATTTCCCATAGCTGTCAATCAGGCCATTTTACCTTCACACTAAATTAGCACCATTTATTTTAACAGCGTCTTTTGTACAATGCTGAAAGGTGAACCATATTTTGATTCAACCTTGTGAATATTCTGTTATGTTAAAAGTTCCTATTTTTGTGTAGGCTTTATTATTTCTTAACTGAAAGCCTTAGACATATGATCTTTAATTTCTCAGCCTGGTCCTGATCTGTAAACCATAGCCTAAGAAGTACCTTTTACTCTTTTTACTATGTAATTAAGTGAACAATAGTTTTACTTTGATCATAGTCATATATATTTCCTTTTCGTTTTACTGTGTAGCTGTAAGGTGCTGTCTGCTTCATGTAGCATGTACCATGCTTCGATATTTTGTTTTATTAAAAGAGCAATGTCTTTTAAAATGACTGTTGTACCTCTCCCAAACTGTCAATATAATGCTGTAAGACTGAGTGATGCATGGGGCATTGTATAGACTTGTTAATGCTACAAAGAGTTTTACAAGAAGGATAGGGCAACATAAAGCTGAGTATTTCAAAAGTAATATCCAGACAAATAATTTTCCTTCTCAAACCAGCAGCTACAAAATACAGTGTGCTAAAACAGGATATGCCAGGACCTGGTCACTGAGTGCAAGGATGATTTTTAATTCCTATCCATCATGAAGTTTTAAATATTCTCAGTTGTATTTCCAGTCCTAGTCCAAAGACTTATTTCATCAAATAAAAATCATAGTTGATGCTTGGGACGAAGACTGTACCCATGTTTCATCTTTCAGTGCTCTGATCCCTTCACTGAAGGGTCATGCTGCTTAAGAAGCATGGAAAAACTCCTTAGGAAGTTCCTTCAAGAAGCAATATTATGCTCACTGTTCTTCTCCTTCCAGCCCCACATTAAATGAGCTGCGTTTGTTTGACAAAAAACCATGAAAGGTAACAAGGCTTCTGTCTGATATGTTAGGCCTTATCAATCAGATTTGTCTGTAGGTTTCCATGAAGGATGCTCTGAAAAGTATTGGCCATGTGGGTTCCAGACCTGGAAATGCAACAGAGGTTTCCTGACTATCTGAGAAAGGGATAGCTTTGGAAAAATTAAATAGGAAAGGAAGAACACTTACATTCTTAGGTTTATAGTAGGTTAATAACCTTGGAGGTGATTTTTTTAAAATTATTTTTAAATATTTCAGGTTTTCTTAGCTATGTTATTTTTTCTTGTATTAATATTAGTTAATCTGGTCCCATAAAGCAAACTAAACTATTACAATGAGACTTGAATACAGTATGTTTAACCAAGTGCCTAATTCTTCTGTGTCTGCTACTTTGTTCCTGAGCCATCCAAATGCATAAATTGTGGTGTTTATAAGCTTGAAACTCTCTCAGTGTCTGAGATTTCATCATCTCCATGCACAGATGCAGACCACTTTGACTCGCTTGCTGAGCCCTGATCTCCTTTCAGAGACAGGATCTAGCACTGCCATTTCTGTTTCCTGACGAGTCAGTGCCAGGTTCACATCTGGAGCCTGCTCAGCATGCTACAAGTAAGACATACTTAGGGTTTGAAATGATGCTGGTATCACCCACCTGCCTGTTAGTGAAGGATAAAGAAGGACACCCCTAGGTCGAAATGGTCCACAAGTTGCTCCACCTGGCCGCTGCCTTCTCGGAGACAAGAAGAAGAATTTGTGCAGAGCTCCCCCTGCACTCACCCCAGCACATTCAGATAGGCTCCATGCCGGGTACAGCTGGGAAGCATGAGCATCTGCTGGCACAAGGATAAGCAAAACAGATAGTGGCTGATGAAAAAGAAGAGTGAAGTAATTTGCTACCACTGTGCGGGGAGGTGGATCACCCGCTTGGACAGATGTTTGAAGGTGTGCAGGTGGCCAAGAGGAGCAGCTGTTTGCACCACGTGGGCAGGTAAGTGTCTGTGTTGCTGTGCACAGAGGAAGGATGAAGCATCCTTGTAGGAACGAAGGGAAGAAGAGGCTCTTGCAGGGAGGTGAGGCAGGTGCTGCTCCGGAGTCATCAGAAGGAAGGACTTCCACAAACACACCTGGCGCTACCTAAAAGTTGGATCACCCTGTAACCTATTGGCAATTGTACTGTATAATCTCCACTTCATGAAGTGCCTGAGCTCTTTATTAAATCTCACCTTAATCACTCTGACCTCAGCTGAGCTTTACATAACTGCATGGGACACAGGCTTGTAAGACTGGGAAAATTTAGTAGAGTCCCAGAGATATCAAATAAACCCAAAACTACTTTAAATTTGTAACGTAAGAAGCCTCTTCTTTCTGGTCTCTTGATTAGAAAAAAAAATAATAGATGTATATAGAAAATCTCATTTAGGGCTTTTTTTTGAGTGCTCAGATTTTGTTCCATACCACTTTATTCACCCTTTATTGAGACTTTTCATCAAACATACAAATTGGATAATGCGAGGCCTCTTTTTAAAAAGTGAAAGAAACGAGTGAGCCTTTGCTAGTGAGCAAACCTATTAAATCAGCTTCTGTGTAGAAGCAGTTTTCAGCATTAGCAACTGGATACCACCCATTAGCGTGACTTAGTGCAGCTGTGAAATGCTGCCAAACTTCCCTAATACAATTATTATGTAGCAGCATTGCATAAAATAAACCAGGACTGCCACTGT
>JANHGB010034553.1:0-36795 GCA_026283785.1 Coracopsis vasa
TAGCACAGAGGCTGGGGAGATCACAACCTGCAACGCCACCTCCTGCATCCAGCAGAACTTCCCGCTGGAAGGGAACTGGCTGGTGGAGAAGGTCCCATTCCTGGGGTGTAAGCGACAGGTGAAATCAGGAGAAGAGACATGAGCAATGCTCCTCTGGTGCAGACAGATGGAGGAACGTCTCAAGGTGCTTCCTAGACAGCAGGAATCAAATCCAACACAGAGTAAGCTACATTTTAAAAGCACTCCAAAGCAAATTCAGATGTTATTATTTTATTTTGGGCAGCTTTGCTTCCTCTCATCAGTCAGTGGGACCCTATGCTCCTGCCAAGAAACATGCCAGCCATCTGGCAGTTTTTGTTTTTATAGTGATCCAGTAACTACAAAGCATGCCAGGCTATTTGTACCATCTGCCACATAAATGTCATTTCATCAAAAGGGTGGTGGACACCTGGGGATCCAGAGTTTAAAAATCCCTTTTAAAGGGGAAATCATTGCCTCCCCCAGGAAAATAGAGCTTGAGGTTTTGGTCTCCCTCCCAGGTGACCAGTGCATGAAACAACTGTAGTATTTATGGCTCCTAGACCATTCTTCTAAATTGGTTATTTTTCCCCCTGTTTTTTCCTCTTTCTGCTTTTTTCAACTGTGAGGACATAAAAATGACTATTATAAAGTTCATGTGTGGATGGACATTTCCAGTGAAGTAATAGTGTTGTACAATGTGTGGTAGAAATTGTTCAGGTTTTTAAACACATTTTCTGCGTTTCTAAAGCTAGAAATGACTTTGGTTTTCATCCTGTTTGTAGTCTTGTTCCATAATTCAAAAGGGAGGATCAGTCAATACAGTTCAAGATGCTCACCAATGGGCTTAAAAGCAGAGAAGTGTTTATAAAGGGGAAAGTATTTCCAACTCTCTGATCTTGCAGCTAGAGCTCTAGAGACAGCCCACAGCATCTTTAAGGAGTCCAGAATTTTGAGAAGGCTTGGGGATTTAGCTGTGAGTTTCTATTTGCAAAATGAAAGACATCCTAAATTTCTTCTTTAGGGCAATATGTGTGCATTTATTTTATTTTTCACTGTTCTAGCTGAGTTTGCCAGCAAGTTTTGACAATGGATGGCTGACTGAGAGCAGAGTGCATCTATGCGTGTCCATAAAAGCTGTTCTGAAAATGTCCTAATATTGTCAACTGTTTTACAAATAAGGGGGATTGGTGTGTAATTTACAAGTTTGGAACATTGTTTTCCTAAATCTAATGGTGCAGTTATTAATCAAACATTGCACTCGGGGGGGCATTTAAAAGGCAGTCTGAAATGATAACCTTTTTTCTTAACTTTCTCAGCCAGCTGAGGTTCAGATTATATACTCCAATAGGACAAAGAAATGGAAATAATGTGGCATTCTCTGATTTCTGCTGGTTTGTAATTTTAATATAATTACTTTTCTCAGCATGCTGTTCATTGCGGGGAACATAAAAAGAAAAATGCCTTAATCCAGTAATTTTTCTTTTGTGTTGCATACTTAAAAATTGGATAGGCACTGCAGTTTTTTTGGTCCTTGTTTATTACCACTGACAGTTTATTTAACTGAAGAGATCTCTACAGACAGTTTAGACAGCTCTTACCCATCAGATGAACAAAGACAAATCAGCTCATGTGTTTGTTCTAGCATTGCTTTATAAACTTTCTTTGCTCTTTCTCACTCTCTTCACTTGCCCCTCCATTTCATTGCAGTGAATTTTGTCCCCGTGGAGGGACACATCTCACTGGTGTGGTCACAGTATGACTGTGCATTATATTTTTTTTTGTCCTTTCTATGCTCATGCTCATCTTTCCTGAAAACTGAGCACTAATCTTGATTTTTAACTAAGAGTCATTGTTCATTCTTCTGCTATTCCATTTCTATGCCAGTACAGGTCTGTTGATTTTGATGGAAAGAAATAAGAAACTCTCTGATTCTGTCCTTAATCCCATAGAATTACATGGAAAAACTTGGACTAATGCTGCAGGACACTAAAACCCTCAAATTCCTTAGAGAATTGGTTGGTTACTTACTCAATTTCACTCAGAAGAGGAGTACAAAAAATTACTCTTTATTTTGGAAAAGCACAAATAATGGTTGATAGAACTCTTTTGTTTGAGGAGCATGAAATAGGTTTCTATTTTAATCAGAATACTTAACAAAATAACATAAACTTCCTTTCTATGGTGGAAATGAAAGCTCTGAGCTATTTGGCAGGTAGGTCTTCTTGCTGACTAAAGGATTTCCCCACACAGTATAAAGATGTTATGATACTGCACCTTTATCCATCACTGTTCTCTATTGCATATCTTTAGATTTAGTTATTCTCTACTCTTGAGTTCCGTCTGTCTTCTGTATTGGCCTTTTTATGCCCTCTCTTCCCAAAACGTTGGTGTAGGGGCAATGCAGGGCTGGGTACCCGGCAGCTCTTGGCTGCGGTGCAAGCCACAGTTAGCCGCAGTCCTGAATTGAAATGGATGTTTCTGAATCAAAGCCCAAGCCTGGGATAAGGGAGTTAGACATACTAATTTTCATTGAATTTTACTGGGAGATGGGTATTCAATTATCCTCAACTGCTCTGAAAAATCTCAGACTTGGAGTCTGGCAAGAGACCATTGTTTCTTTGCCTGCAAGAGCCTGCTGGACCCACACTGGGCTTTATTCTCCTTGCAGCCCTAACTGATGGACTTCATTATGGCTGTTAATTGGAGAACAGGATGAGCCTGCTTTTGCTGGAACGAGGAAGTAGAAAACAGATATACAAGTCTTAGATGTATGGACAAAAGTAGCTCCTTCAGGTTCCCAGAGGATAATCTGCTGTAACTATAGTGTTCAGCATCTCTTAAGAAACACTACAAGTCTTAGGCCTGAAATGAAGGCAGAAAAAACCCACTACTTTGTGTTACACAGAGATATGAGAAAGAACTTGCAAATATCTGCTTTTCTGATCCCCAAATTTTATTATAATTTAGTACCACTTCACAGCTTGAGTCCTCCTTCCCTGCCATGCTTCCTTCAGGCTTTATTTGAACTAAAAACTTGCTGTGTGAGATCTGAAATTAACAGATTACCAACTGTTTGATGACATCTTGCCCAGAACTACTTTAAAGGATGACATAGGCTTTTAAAAATACTAACTAATACCTTGGCAGAAATATTTGGAAAATGCTACATTTTTCATATCACAGTGAATAGTTTTAAATGATGAGCCACCAGGCTGGGCTGGCTGTAGGAGAACATGCCTTTAATCCTGAAAAGCCCCCTCTGTAGCACTTTATTGCTGATCACTAGGAGTTGTGGAGTTAATAGAGAACGGGAATTCAAAAGCATTTCTGCTGGAAATGGCTGATAAAGGTGATTGCGCTGCAAAGCGTGACTCGGAGAGGCCTTTTTTCTCTTAAACTTGTGGTATCTGATACATTGTGGCTTGAGGAAAGAAGACTGAATCAAGTTAGACTTTTTTTTCCCCCTGAGAGTAGTGATTGTGCGGTGCTGTTAGGTATGGCCCTGCCAAAATCCTTGCGGTGGTCTCAGTGTGTAGACTGAGCCTCTTGAACTAAGCACAGATGTTAATTTGAAGAAGCATATTGTTATGTACCTAAAAAAGTGCTTGGCAAGCTGAAGGAAAACAGAGATTTGTATTGTTGTTATTGTTTAATATATAAATAAAAGCCTCACTGGACTGAAATTGAATTTCAGCAGCCTTTCTGGAGGCAATTAAAACCATTAGCTTCATGAGCCAAGGCCAGCTTTTTAATGTCTCTGAAGCACTCTGGCTGCCAAAGTTAATTATTCATCCTTTTCTTAATTGGATTCAGATTGCATCTTAAAGGTGCAGCTTCAATAGGGTTGGCTGAGCCTTAATTTTTCACCCCCTACCTCTTCCCTCTTCCCTCCCTCCAAAAAATGTCTCCTAATATATTGTTTCAAGGCTTTGCGGAAGGGTTTGAGAGTGGATTTCAGCCGAGGGCAGTGGGTGGTCATCTCATGGCAGATCTCAGTCGGTCTGACAAACCCGGTAAAATCCATATGTCATTATAAGTAACTTCATGGTAGGAACGTTTTCTGAGATGGAAAGCTGACCGATAGGGACATTAAAATAGAACTTTCTCTTATATTTGGACTTAGGGCAAAATACAATTGTCATGTCTTGCATTTCTAGCAGTAAACAAGTAACTTTGGTTTCATAAAGTGTATACACTATATAAGCACATGCAAAAATACATTGTGTTCTACTGGTAAGTAACACTAAAATACAAATGATAGGTACAATATAGTCCTAAGATTGCAGGGCTCATTTTTTAGGACTGTAAAACAGGTTCTGGTTCAAAAGCTTGTCTTTTTCTGGAAAAAGATGAATTGCTTTTCACAAAGGAGATTTCAAAAGAAGTTTAGACAATGAAATTACTGCTTTTGATAGCTAAAATTGTGAAGTTGTAATTTGGTATACAGGCAAACCCTTTCAGGATCAGCTATGGCAAACCTTGGTTTACGTGTTTGAACTCAGCCCTTTGTCTGACGTGTTGCCTCTACAAAAGCAGACATAGAGTGATACTTTGCAGTATGCAAAGAAGAAAATCTTAAGATTAGTAGTTCCCCAAAATGTCCTTTCCTCTGGAGGGAGCCAAAAGTGCCCCCTTGGCACAGCAGAAAACATGCAGTCAACTGCCTGAGAGATGACTGATGAGGAAAAGGGGCAGGAGTGCAAATTTCACACAAAAGAAGGGGACACTGAGTAGAGAGGCCTGTGTTGCTCTTCTTGCGCAGTTATTTTTAAACAGAGGAGTTGGATGTCGCTATTTTTCTTGTTATTAACAGAGTCACAAAGGAAAAATATATATATTTGCAGTCTGAAACGGTATCTTTCCAGAATCATTTTTCAGGCCATCTGGTTGCCTGCAACTTTCCAAGGTAAAAATGTTAAGCAATGTGCTAACTTCTCTTAAGAGGAAGAACAAGGGTGAGACAATAGGTGATGATATTGCAGATGGGTGTAACTTCTGAAACCATCAGATCTTTACCCATGCTATTAGTGACACTAGCAAGGTATAAAGGGTGTTACAGGCTGAACTGGAAGGGTGAGAGTTTTATATGGCGTATTAATTTTTGATCTGACTTTGTTAAAGCTGAAACTAAGAAACATCTCAGTTTTAGTATTCATGATTACTAGCACTCATGATTCCATGAGCTCGTTTCCCTGCTTTTCAGCTTACTGCAGAGTAAGAGACTGTCTAAACTCAAAGAAGCAAAACCTTCTAGAAGAATAATTTAATATAGATTGGAACAAGTGTGAGAATCTGGCTCATGGGACTACTTCACAGATTGCTCAATGTTTTATTTGGTACTTTTTAATGCTGTTTTCTTTAGTAATAGCATTTCAGCTTGATTAGCATTTTTGTGATGACTACAAGATCATACCAAATATTCCAGTCTCATATTCCAGTTTTCAAAAAGACGAGCTGAGGGAAGATGAAATCAGCTCGTATCAGATGCTTTGACAAGCTAGGTATTTCTAAAAACCTGCATGCCTGTTAACCCTTACGGGCACACAACATCCAGCTGGGCTGTAACGGGTTGTGGGAACTTAGTACTGAGACCTGATATTTTAAATACAGGTTCTCTTCTCTCTTGCACCATATACCTATATTTAAAAATGAGGCTCCACACCCTGGAATTCATTCCAGGCCTTCTTTTCATGCTGTATCCTTCCCCCCGCAATTCCTATCACCTGCAGAAAGGAGATGATTTCACTGGCTGGAGCTGTGGTGAACAGGGACCACTCTTTTGTGCCCTCCAACCTGACAGCTATTGCAGGCTCCGTCTTTTCCTTAGTAAAATAAATTGCTTCAGCATCATCAGATTTTGGTTGTGTTTACCACAACAAGAGCCATTTCCTTAGTTCATAGATGCAGGGACCCACCATCTTCTACATGGTGTTGATTAGAGCGTTGGTTTTTTTGGTTTCTTTTCCATTTCTAAGTAATACAGGCTCCACTTGGGAGAACTTGATGGATGTGTTGTCTTGCCCTGCAGGGGTTTCCGGAGGAAGACTGAGCTAAAACCCAGCGAAAGACATTCTTAGAGGCATCTTAGTTATGACAGAAATTAGTCAGAAAAAAAGCTGTTTGTGTGATTGTTATCTTCTGTTGGATTGTTATGGGGAAAAAAACAAAGGCTTTGAATTTTGCTCATTTCCAGGAGATGGGTCCCCTGTATTTTCTGTACTTGTATATGGTAGTAAAACATTACCTTTCCTTTGCAGATCTTTGCCAATGCAAACACTGTAATAGACCAGTGTAAATCTAAATGAGCATCGAGGAGCTTTGACCTCTGTAGGGAGCATTTTCTGGCTGCAGATGTTGAGGGCTAAAGGAGTGAAAGAAAGCTTTGAACTGCTGAGAAATACTGATTTCAGAGTGACTTACAGCTGAAAAAGCTTCCTCTGCTCCCCTCCTCCTTCTGTAGAACTACAAGCCACCTGTCACAGGAGAAAGGGATGTGTATTGGAGCAATCAGGAAATAAGGTCCGTGCATTTTGGACCTGAATATCTCTGATGAGGAAATAACTTTGAAAGTGCACAATTTATCACACAAGTTATTCCTGTTTCAGGGATCTCTAGGGAACAAGGGATGATAGGAATTCTTCTGTGGAAATTATATGGACCTTTTAAGATGGTCCAGCACACAGAACCCTTTTGTTTCTGTAAATGATGCTATCCAAGTCAGGGAAAAGAAATGCTACTTTGGCTGAAAGAGAAAAAATACTAAAGAGCTGCATCATATTTGCTAGGAACTATAACACCATAGCAACAGTTGTCTTTCAGTGCTGCTAGTGCATCACTTCGTAGTTCTGATTGCTGAGCAAGCCACAGTCTATTCTGCTGTAAAACTTCCTGCATGTGAGCTGGTACCATTGGCAGATAATTACAAGGAAAATGTATATTTACAACACATCAGTTTCATCTGTAATTGAGAAGATTTTTTTCCTCATACTACATGGCATGTTCTTTCTGTCCTTTAAAAGGAATTTTAATGGGAAATTTATTGCTAGAACTGGTTGGATTTGATTAATTTGATTTGTTTAGGGGGGAGTTTTTATTGTTTGTGTGTAAAATAACAGAAAATCCAAAACAATAAGATTACTTTTTATTAGAGTTACTGTAAAAAAAATTGGAAGATACATTGTTTCTTTCAGTATTTTTAATAATAAATATATATTTTGAAGGAGGTTTCAGTTAGAAATTTAATTTATAGCAAATAAACACTGAAATAAAACCGACAACATTAGAACTTTTTAATTGAACACTTTTTTTTAATGTTCAGTTTATGAAAATGTCAATTCCATCCAGATTCAACTCGGGAAAAATGTCTGAAAATTCTTCTGGGATGACAAAACTTTTTCCTGCATATCTCTGTTCTCCTTCTTATGCATTAATACTGCCTGGCTCCCTCTGTTTGGGTGTGGCTTTTTTGTCATTCTTTTATGAGAACTTGCATGGAAAATTAAAGCAGACTTTCTGATTAGGTGAAGATGAATAGTCAAAACACACTGTGTCCTATCCCCCCACCCTGCCCCAAGTCTATACAGGTTATAACAGATCCTAGTGGTGGGCACTATGCAGGTTAAACGTTCATGAAAACTGAATTACTTCTAGAAAAGGTGCTTGTAGGTACAAGCAGAGGCTGAGACAAGAAGCTTACATTCTGACTGCCCATGCTGGGTCTTTTCTATGGTTTTCCATTCTGTAGATGTCAGTCCAGCTCCTTCAACAGGCACCGAAAACATGACACTTTAAACAAAACAAGTAGGCTATAAATGGCCTGTGATTTATGGGTTATCTTGGTTTGTCAGTTCTCACTGCTGTGAAGCACTTCTGGTATTTGCACAGTGATGTAAATTATTGCAGCATGAGAGCATTAGCAAAGTGCCCTGTGAGTTGTGAAAGATCTCATTGCTGACATGTTTTGTTCAGCCAATAAACTGCTCTAATCTCAGGCTTGACAGTGTCACAGCAGCAGAGAGACTAACTTATTCCGAGGAAATCCTGATTAATGAAATAAGAGAGAACCAAAATGCCAGTGGCATGTAGATGCTCTGGCTGTGTTACTGAGTTTGGAGTTGGCTCCTAATTTCCTGTGTTAGAAACACAGCAACTAATTGTGAATATAAGTGCATGTATGGGCAGATGGAGGAGGAAATGCTGTATGCAGGAGGGCTGACCTGTGGTCCTGTAGTGTAATAAATCAATTAACAGCTTTTATTCTGTGTTTTTTTTTCCTTTGTGTACAGCTAACGAGAGAACACCAGGTGGCCCTCTCCTCCATCACTTACGTTGGCTGTGCTCTGTCCATCTTCTGCTTGACGATCACGCTGGTCACATTTGCTATATTGTCGTGAGTAATTTTACCTTAATATCTGCTGAATAACTGTTATGCAGAGAGCCAGCAGTGCATTTCAGGCCACTGGTTGGGATCCCTGCCGTTGCTCAGGATAAAACAATGGCTATTAATTCTACCACTTTTCTTAATTAGATTCTGCACATGTATTTTGTTACAGTTGGTTGGTTATTTCTAAATTACTTTCATTTCCTGAAATGGGTGATCTTTATATAGTAAGCCATTTCTATCCTATGAGGGAATTTTGGTAGTTTTTTAAACTCTTAGTGTTTTGCTGTAGCTCAGGAATCTTGCAAGGAGGCTTTAGGAGGGTTTGGTCTGGAGCTCAAAGCAAACACCATATGAACAGGGTCTGCTGGAGCCCTCTTCTTACCCCCTACATACATCTTTGGATTGCTTGCTGTGTGCAATTGGTACTTCTGCTTTTCAGCTGTTTTGTCTGTAAGGCAGCGTGTTTATAAAGGTATGCCCAGAAAGGAAAGCTTGGTAGGCATTAGCTGACCCACTTTAGTTTCATACAGGTTGCACACAATTACGTCATATAACCCGTATTTCTTTTCAAGTACCTTGCTGTTCTCTGTTAGGCAAGTTTTCTGGTGTGCTACTTTAGTAGGATGAAGGACACCATAGCCAGTGTGAAATTCATTCCATGGCTGATGTTCAAATCCTCTGAAGCCTCCTGCTTGTATCATTGCAGACCTTTCAAGGCATCTCTCACTGGGAAGGTTTTCTGCCGCAGGGCACTTAGGGGTCTTTATGCCTCTCTGTATTTCAGTAGTGAAAACTGAGTCTGAGGCCCAGCTAGGCTTGATACAAACATTCTTGAAAAAGCATTCGTAGAGGTTTCTGTCTAAATAAAAAATAGCAAACCTGACAAAGGGTGAAGTAACTTGTCTGAGGTTGCGCAGCAGACTGGGAGCACAGCGAGGAATGGGATTCTTGTCTCCTTTTGCACAGTAAATCATGTTCTTCCTGCTCAAGAGTTCAAGTTGTGATTTCTGCGCCTAAGCATGTCTTTTGGACATCCTGCTACGAGGCTGGTTTCTAGGAAAAAGGACTTGCTGGAACCCAGTAAACTGATTGCAGTGTTTGTTTGTTACAAAACCCGTATTATTTCCAAGTCTCAAGACCTGTGTTGGTCATACTTGGATTAAGTGCATAGCCATGGCAAAATCCACTCTAAATAAGCCCCACTTCTGCCTATCTGGCATTGCACTGTTGGCATGTTTAGACTAAGTGGAATTATCTGCTCCATTTTTGTCTGAGTGCAAAACTGGGTGTTACAATGTTTAGAAAGAAAAAGGGAGCAAACAGAAATGACATTGCTGCAGCAGGGCTGAAAACTCCTCAAGAAACTGGAGGCAAACAGAAGACTTGGAAAGAGAGCTGGACTGTCACCCTACCTACATATAGGATCATTCAAACTGGCAATTAAAAATAATTTGATTAGGTTTTCACTGGCGAGCAGGGCCTCATTAGACAGCTGAAGAGAAATTTTGCAATGTAGTGTTAGATGACCATGAGGTAAGTGGAGAGGAATCTGGCAAGTTCTTTGCTACCCTGCGTACTGGCAATGACGGCCACTTCCCAGGAGGGCAGTCCTGCTTGCCTTCTGGGTAACAATGTTCCAGTTTGCAACTACATGAAGTGCCTTATTAGAAAGTCACTGGCACCAGGCAGCATAGCCTGTCTCTTTGAATTACTTTCTGGACATCAATACTTCTTCTTGTTTTCCTCTTCACTCCCTTCTAATGGAGAACTGGCTACAGTTGTGCTGGAAGAGCTGCACTGACAGAACACAACTGTCTGCACTGTCCACCCTGTGTCACCCTGCTGCAGGGGACATGCACGATGTGTCTCCAATGGTTGCAAAAGTCATCACTATCCAGTGTGATACAACAAAAAGATGGGAGCATGTACTGTTGTGTGGACGAAGTACTGTTATTCATGCAGCCAAACGGCCCAGGTCTCCTGGAATGATGAAAGCTGATGGTAGGGTCTGGCAGGCAGTATGGATTGAAATAGAAAACCTGTTATCACTAGTACTGTTTTTTTTCAAAGTGAAGAATAAAATTATGCAAAAGGCCCATAATGTTCAGATAAATGTTTTTGTTTGTTTTCCACTTCCCATTTCTGGATGAGGACAGAAACACGAGGTCAGAAGGCTCCCAGGAAAGCATGTTCTTGTCAGCTTTCCAGCTGCTTTTTGCAAAGCCAAGAGAGAGACATGTTCACATGATGTTGTAATCAAGGTCAGGTCTCTGTCAAGATAGGCACTGCCCATCTGCATCAGTAGCAATAGTTCCTGTGCTCAAAAGCTGATAATAGTAAAGTCATAATTGTAACCAATATCTTTTCACATTCCCTTATTTTTAATACAGGCAAATACCAACAAAATAAAACCAAAAACTTTGGCACAGTATGGACTAGATGGTGCAAGACAGTGTTCTTTCTGTGAGGTGCATATCTGACTTCCTTGACAGTGCAGCATCATTCAGGATCAAGCCCTTTGTTAGTATATATCACAAGTCATCGGCAGAGCTAATTAACATGCAAATCAGTCTTTCTGCTGTCTTTACAATGGCAGAAGAATGTCATAGAATCCAATAAACCAGTTAGGTACCACTCCATCCTGGTGGCAGGTGTGCTCAAAAGACGTCACGATAACCTCTGCCAAAATGAATGACCAAAAGCCAATCAAAATGCTTGCTGATAACTCATAAATACATTTGTGCTTCTTGAATATTAGTTTATTTATGTGTCTTTCTATCTTCTGCCAGGTCTGTCAGCACCATCCGCAACCAGCGCTATCATATCCATGCTAACCTCTCCTTTGCTGTCTTGGTGGCTCAGATCCTGCTTCTCACCAGCTTTCAGTTCAGCCCTGGAACAGTAAGTCCTAGAAAGAATGATAGTGGGTTTTGCAAGACATCTTCATGGAATGAATGCCCCATGCCACATGCAAGAAATTGTCTTGCAAGTGACATCTCCTATTTTTAATGTGCCTTAGCCAAAACCGATATCCTACAACACTGGATACAGCCTTCTGTGCATCCAAATAGTGTTATCATGGTATATGGCCATGTCTGGATGTTTGCAAACTGAAAGAGATACACACCCATCATATCACCATCAAAATCCCTACAGTGACAGAGAGTATTTCAGCTGTGTGTTCAGAAGGCATGGCTGACTTCTGCCTGACGTAGCTTATGATTTCTCTCATCCATTCTCTGTGCTGAAAACTAGGAATTCTGTATTGAAGAAAATGGTATGAATTTTGTATTTAGGTAGGGTATTTGTATTTTTGTTACAGTTTTGGTTTGGTGTGGGGAGGGGTATGTGCAGGTTTTTTTGATTGTCTGTTCTCTGCTATGGTACAGTTAGCCTTTTTTTCCATATTAAAAAGTTATCTTATTCTTGTTGGAAGATAATGAGCTTCCTGATGTAGATGTGGCAATTTATTCTGCTTTCTTGGAGAGCAAAACGGAAAGCCTTTGGATTTTTTGTACATGAAGTTTTATTTGTGTGGTAGAATACGCTGGTTTTCTGAAGAGCAGATCTGTTGATCATGATCTGTGCTCTAGAGATGCAGAGTATTTTTAAGTATCATTCATGTCTATTTGACCTGTGGAATAGTCAGTGAGAAAGGTAATAGGAACTACTGCTTAATTAGCCAGAGCATTACTTCTATGTAAGAGTTTAATCTGAGATCCTCAGTACTGTAAAACATGTATATGCTTCTCTTGGCATTTAAGGCAATCATTTGAACAAATGACAAATGCCTTGCCGTTGCTTATGTGGTATGCACGTATAGATCACATATATCAGAACTTGAAATTACAGATTGATTTTATGGATCAGGTGGGAATTCCTTATTCACAGTACCATTAAAACTGGCATCTAAACCAGCTGGGTTAAATTAAGACAAATATGCCATGTTAACAGTATTACATACTAGTAAATACAGTTTGTTTCCACTGTTATGTTTAAAAAATGTTAAAGTAACATACGGTCTGTTGATGGAAAGTCCCACCTGCAAAAAGAAGAAAGAAAACCTGATTTTAAAATAATCTTCCAGTGTTCTTGGTAATTGTCATGATCAAAACCTGGCTTCTTTGGTGACCAGCTATTGCTCCATCTGACTTTTCACAAGCAGTGAGCAGTTTCTATTAATTTTTGATTCTTTTTATTCCCAGTAAAATAAGTGAGGTTTGCACATTCTTCCTTTTGCCAATACAAGTACTTAAATTTATTTTCAGCTCAGATGGGATCCCTTGAGCTTCTGTTATGTTTATAAATAACAATAACGTCTGGTTTTACATAGGCTATTTTTACATGATGATCTAAAAGCACTTTGTAGAACTAAGTTCATGCTTTTTTGCTGTTTAACATTCAGGTAGGCCCTGAATGAGTAAGATCATGTGCAAGGGAGAAAATGCTAGGGAATGGTTTATATGGAAATTAAGTGGAGACAATGGAGAGCAGCAAAAGATACTACTTAAAACTGAGGACAATGGAAACCAGGCATTAAAATAATCCTCTCCAAGTATAGAGCTAAATCTCTTTAGAAAGAACATAGACTTGAGGGCAAGAAAACATTCACTCAGCATAACAGGGTGTTTTATTCTCAGTTTTTCTTTTTTCATCCGAGTCACTTCAGATAACATGTAAAAGCCCCTTTACACTTTTTCAGGGCCTGCATCACCTCCAGTCTTTTAAAATACTGTGAAATACTAGTTGAATGTAGGTGGAGCCCATGTTCCCCAGAGACACGTCCCAGTGTCCACTTACATTTATCATATGCCTTGTCCACACAGAGATGTCCTGCTTGTTTAGTTAAGCTAGTGGAATGCTCACATACATTGGAGTTACAGTTTAATAGGTGTATATTTTAATTTTTCTTAAACCTAGTCAAGACTTAAATTGCAAGTAAAATTAAATTGAAAGTTAAATGGAAACAGCAGCACCCAGAAAGCAAGACTTGTTTTGTAGGACAAGCTTTCTGAAGTGAAACACTTATCTACAGAAAACTTGGACCCAAGGGGTGATAAAAATGGTGTACTAAGTGAAACACTTCAGAAACAGACTCCATGGATATTTCAGCCCTCTCTCCTCTGTAACAGAAGTAACTGTAGGGCACAATACTGTAAAGATCTTAAAGCTGAAAAGCACGATCTACATACTGTCTGCTACACTTTTATTTTTATTGTTTTAACCTCTTGGGATCAGGGATCTTGTGATTCATCCTTTTATTAGTCTCATGTCTTTACCTTCTGCATGCTCTGTTCTCACTAGTTGATATCAGTTTTAATACCTTTAAATGCGGCTTTAATTGGACTGCTAAATGGTATTTTACAAAAATAGGGAAGCAGTATTTACACTAGAAGGTGTAAATTTGTTAGTATTCTGCTTCTGCCAAAGAGACTTCTAGTGTATCTAGTGCTAAACTGCTTAGAAGTGCCCTTGCTTGAGAAGAGGACATGTGGTACCAGTTTGTGTGAGGAGATACAATGCAATAGGGAATAGCACTGTGGAAACAGGCCCTGAACTGGCATCACTTTCTTGCATCACTGCCTTTAGATGCTCCATTGTTTCCCATCTCCATCTCTAGGGTTATTTAGTTTTTGATTCCAGATACGGTATACAGTATTCCGCTGGTTATTTCAAATGTATTATTTAACAACTTAGAATTTATATTGCAGCAATTTTCCTTTTGTAGAGCAAGGGTAATTTTTAACCACAAAACTCTTATGGCCACAAATAGAAATTTTGTCCTTAGAATACGCCCAAACCCTTTTTCTTTTTGAAAGCTGGTCCTTGATACTTAACATCAGTAGTGCTAACCCAGTAGTCCTAAATGATCATGGTATATTCCAGGAAGGCAATTATTCCTGAAACTAAGGTCTCTTTTTACTAGAGAAAGCAAGTCTCTTCACACACAGCATTTTCTTTCTATACTGACAAGTCCCTAAGATATATTTGCTGTCCATGTGCCAGTCTTATGACTTCCCTTTGACTTTCAGCTTCAGATGGATTTCTTTCTTCAGAAGGTTTTGCTGCCTGGTTACTCTCTGCTATTGATTAGAGAGTCCACTGTTTTCAACAGAATGCTAAACAGAGGTGTCCATTTTTTAAAATAATTAATGATCAACATTTCTTCAGGCTAATAAAACCTTCCAAAGACCTGAGTGCATGTTTGTGGGAGAAAGTCAAGTATTATATAGACATAGGAAAATGGAAACTGAAGTAGAATGTGTTAGGCAGCATTGTGTTTTTCCAGCACAACTAGAAAACGTGTCCACTATTTGAAGTTCTGCATCAGTGTATTGAGCTGTTTCTCACTCAGTACTCCTGCATTGCATTGCTTAAACTACTTCAAAATAGGGAGATGAAATGAGCTACTTTTGTTTATGATATATGTACATGCATAAATTCAAGACTGTGTATCAAAGCAGCATATAGATTGCAGGGAAGGACATTTTCAGAAGGGTTCTTTATAACGCAGTAAGATTGCCACTTGAGAACACTATTATAAGTTGAATGTATGCAAATCTACCCATCTGTTTTAAGACTGTCCTCAGTAAACAAGTGACTCCTATTTTCTGAGAGGCTTTTCTGAGAGTCTGCTTTACTTTCTCAACAACTATAACATGATGTGCCTTGCTGCTGGCTGGACTGATTTTCCTATTTCCACAGACTCAGTAGTAGTCAGCTGTAAGAGTAACAGTAATGAGATCTGTCTTTTTACAGGCAGTCTGCTAGAAGTAGTGTGCATCAAATGACACAGCAAGGGAGCTCTGCGTATTTGTAATATGTAAAATCTCAGCTTTTCAATGCCATTTTCAAGAAGGCAATCCTGTCATTTAAGAATTATCTTCAAAGTAATTAAGGCACAAATACAGAATGAGCAGCGCCTTTGCTATGGATCTTCTGTAAAAAAATCTGCAAATCTCTATTATACAAAATCATTTATAGGGCAGTCTCCTGCTACTTCACAGTGTTTTCGTTTTCTGCTGGTTTGCAATTCCTATTGTTTGGCTACCTAAAAATTGGAAAGTATCTATTTGACAGAACTAGCTTGTAAGTCAGCTTTATGTTGCATTTATATTTTCATGGACTAATCTTCTAGTAGAAATCAAAAGGCATTAAAATGGATTGCAGAGCCGTATAAAATTAACAGGAAAGGTTTTTACAGTTTTTCTCAATAAGCAGATCTGGTTTAGTTATATGTCACCAAACACCGCAAAATACTACAACACTTACAGATCTCACTTACATGAATTAAAACCAAAGTTATTGCTTTGTAATACATTTAGTCACAGTGGATTTGTATCAGAATGTCCTTGCACAAGCACAGAACTAGCTGACTACCAGTGGGAAGGTATGGGAAAGCTTTAATTTTTGTTAGACGGGCAAGTCCCAACATTTTAATTTTCATTAGTGTACAAAATCCCAAACCATCAACAAAAAAGAATAAAATGCCAGCACATGGCAGCTAAGTTAAGCAACAAAGGGAACTGATGATTAACATCTGAAGACCAGCGTAGCAGAAGGACAGCAAACTGGTTCATACTGGTAATGCTTCCTCAGCACACAGACTGCATCTGCCTGGATACCTGACTGTGACTTGACAAGGAAGGGAAACGCTGGAGGGGGAAAAAAAGGTCTTCCCGTTTGCATGGACGGCATGCAAGCAACCCCTCTGAAATTCTGTAGGTGTCACGGAAGGGATGTTACAACCACCAAGCAGAATGTCCATCATCAGTATGCTGCAAGATGCGAGACACATATAGCTGGGACTTGTTCCAAGAGCGTGTTTAAAATGTGCCTTAACTGAAAACAAACCAAACAAGGTTATCTTGTGGTAAGATCGTTGGCACTCACATCTGTTCAATTACTGCACGATGAGCAAAACCACTTGTGGTGAGACATCCTCAAAAAGCAATTAGCAGGGAAAGGAGAGCGTGCTGTGTGAATACATGAGGAGTGGGGAAGAAGAAAGGATTAGTTTTTCCTGTTCTTGTCAAGTAGGCTGATAGGAGACTTACAGAAAAAGGTAAAGATATAACTTAAGGAAAAGACAGATTTTAAGCCCAGACTGCATTATTTGTAGCCCACAGTAAGCACTGAGGCGGGCATAAAAAGGACTCAAGAGGATGTTTTTACTTCTTGCTGCCTTGCCTTAGTCATGGCGTTCTTCTCTTTTGGGGCACTTCAAAGCATATGTTACAGTTTAAATTGAAATGGTCTAGTTTACACCAGACGGGCTCACTTTCTAGGTGGTATTATTCTGTTGCGTTTTCTATTAGCTCCTATTTCCAGAATCTTGATAGCACATAGTGAAAAAAGGACAATCAAGGAGTATTTAAATTATCTGAAAACTCTGAGTTCTTTATCAGTAGATGTATTCTTGCCAAATCTGACTTCATATACAGCTGGTACATCAGACTGGGAAAATGGGAATTCAAACAGGGGGCAAACTAGATACCTACTATTGAGCAATTAGAGCTCAAGAACCAATGAAAGCTTGCTAGCATTTCTTGAAATGTCTATATTAATATTGCTGATGGAAGAGCATATGAGACTTTTACAGACTTTCTAACCAGGACAGACACTGGAATACAATGAGATTTAATTTATGTGTTACCTTATGTTTGATGTAAACAACAACGAAGTAGGAAAGCCACATGGCGAGGTGGAACTAAACAGCAGGTTCAACACGGTACATCATTTTAAAATTTCCATGTTTTGTTCAAGTTTAACTGATCCATTGACTTTCTACCAGTTCTTTGTAGAAAATGAGACATGAACTATGCTAGGGTTTCTACCACCACAGAGCAGGGAGCAAGGTAGAGGACAATGTTTGTATCCCTGCTTCTTTGATTTTCCTACCTTCTTGTATTTACTACAGGCTTAGCAACAGGATATTGACCCTTCGGTTTTGAATTCTTAATTTTTTTGTAGACTCTAGTAGGAGTATTGCTCCTACTATTATAAATAAGAACCAGTTTGGATTTCCATATCATGGTTGGCAATGGTTTTGGGGTGGTTTGTGTTGGTTTTTTTTGTTTAAAGCTAAAAGTTTGTGTTACTCTGAAGCTACCTGAAAATACTCTAGAAAAAGGAAATGCTCAAGTGCTTTTTTTTTAAGCCTGTTCCACTCCAGAGATTTAACATTTAGCATGTAAATGTATATAGAAAAAAAAATAAAAGTGCATCACAAAGAAGTAACATATTAATTTTTGTTCTTAATTTAGGTGCCTTGCAAGATCTTGGCCATTCTCCTTCATTTTTTCTTCCTGAGTGCTTTTGCATGGATGCTGGTGGAAGGATTTCATCTTTACAGTATGGTGATCAAAGTATTCGGGTCAGAAGAGAGCAAGCACTTATATTATTATGGAATTGGATGGGGTAAGCATTTAGTAGCTGCTTGGTTTAAGTCTCCTCACAGTAGGACAAGATTATATTCAGAAGCATGTGTGAAATTGTCATCTTATGACCACAGTTAGCCATATTGAGAGTAGGTCTGTTGGATAAGAAAATGCATGATTTTTCTGACTATAATCAGACTTTAAAGTATATAGCCTCTAAACCTAATTCCACTGCAGTAAATTCCATGACCTCAATAGGCCAGATCAGATCCTTAATTACTAAATCAGTAGCAGCAGTGTGGGAGGGAGGTCTCACTGCACTGGTATGTTCTTTTTTTGATTCTCACTCATTACACTGGCTTATTCTAGTATTCTGCAAACCATACATAAAAAATCAGCGCAACAGCACAGGGGTATCATAAGACTTCATAGGTTGATGTTTTGTGCCTTGAAATCATCAGATGAAAAAAGCTGCACAGAGCCTTGGTGTTATGATTAAGAATAAAAAAGTAGCACTGTGACACAGGAATCTCACAGATAGCAATTCACAGCTTTTTTTAATGCAGTAACGAAAGCATAACCTGTGTACTTACTGAGGAGTCGAAGCTGAGTATTTTGTTCTAGACTCTTCACAACACATGAAAGCCAGCTTGCTGTTACTGTCCTGGAAGTACAGCAAGGATGCTTGACATACCCCACATTTAGAAGAAAACCTCATGCATTGAGTCAAAAGGAGAGATGTGAAAAGATAGCAAAGGAGTATCTGTGTAATTACAGATAATTTCAAGATATGTTAAAACATGCATTATCTTTCTCCCCATAAATTAATTTTGAAGATGAATGAAAGCCAATTATACCAATAATATGGACCTTCTGCAGTCATAGTGGAATATTTAATACCAGTTGGCACCATGCAGATGAGAGTCACACTAGTGCTGTTCACTTTTTTAGATAAATACATATATATATACACATACATATATATTTCAACAGCTGCCTACTTGTCCTATTTTTTAATATGACATTTTTATTCTGTACATCGTTGCTCTTTGGGTTTGAAATCTCCTTTTTGGCAGTTCTAAGGGCAATTTGATACATTCCTCTGGTGAATGTATCTGCTACACTGAGAAGCTTTCTCTTTGCCCTCACTGTTTTTCTGTGACAAGTTCAGGAGTATCACATACGTGTGTCCTTACCCTGGTTCCTCTTAAGGAATGGCCAGTTTGCATGACAACAATATGCACCTTAAAGCTTCGGGTGCTGAAAGCAATTGAAAGCTGTTTGGGTGTTTTTTCAGTAGACTTGGGTAAAGTATCTCCCCCTCGTTTAATTTTTTTCCTCCAAAACCACTACTCAAAGCAGGCTGAGTGGAGTAATTCATCGCTTGCATGCACACAGACCCAAAAGTAAGAGAACCCAGAGACGCAGAGGGTTAAAGACACTGGAGGTTTGTAGATTCTTTTAGATTGAGTGCTAAATGTAGATAAACGTGCTGATGTTATAGAGGTTTCTTGTGGATTTATTTAATCCAGAACTCATGGAATACAAATCCAAGTGGATCAAACTAAAGAAAATGTTCTCATAAGACCCTGAGAACTCTTTCTCCTTCAGAAATGTTATGTAAAAAGACACAACAGTTTATAAAATAATTAGGAACTGTAATTTAATTCACTGGGGTATTTGCGTATAGCAGATGATTTAATTAACTCAATTTATAATCAATCATTAATTACCTTATGAAAATAAATTAATGATTTAAATGTGCTGCAATGCACCTTTACCCTTTTTTTTCTGGCATTTTGTGTAAGGTTTATTTATTGTAAAATGGCAGCAATCTACAAAGTGATTTAGAGGGCACAAGGATAAACATGGCATCTGAGATATGACTAGTACTAAATGTTGCATTTTGCTTCCTTTTATTGCAATATGATTGCTACCACTCAATTAGTAGTAATTAGCACAATGTCTACATAGCCTGTATGTGCATAACCCAATGGGACATTAAATGTGGTTACTAAAAAGTCTCTTCAGTGGTATTTTGAATAATGCTTTGGAGGAAAATGCCTTAGGCTGAACAGCAGATGTATGGAGCAAAATACAGGAGGTACCAGCAGCAGAAGTTTCTGTATCAGTTGTAGCAATGCTGCTCTTGGCAAGGATTGTGTAAGAAACCCGGTGACAAGCTCTGTTTCTGAAATGTAGCAAAGCTGCTGTTCGAACAGATAGTGGAAGACATCATCCATGTAACAGTAATACACTTCTCTGTGTAAACTTCGCAAAATACCTTTTTTGCCAAATATTTTAATCCAGTACATCTACCATGTCACTGGGAAAGCAGTTCGTATTGCTTTATTTTTTCCATATAGCTCCAAGTATTTACATTTGAATTAAAATGTTGAATTTCTTTAATCATATCTGACATCGTGCTGTTGCTGCAAGTGTGTCTACCCATCACTGAAGTAATGTAACGAGGCAGCTGCATTCCAACTTGTTTATCTCTTGACGAGTATCAGGGCAACTTTCAGTCAACAGCACCGCAGCTCACTGGCTGGTATGCGAGTCTAATGCTCGTCAGTTGGTAATAGATGTTGCTAAACAGTGATGGTTTTAGAGAGATCCACCCTGCAGTGTTCCTTACTTAAATGCTTAAAAGGACACCCAGGTCTGTCAGCTCCCAACTTTCTCTTTTGTTAGCATACTGGCACTGAATACGATTATAGAAGTTTAATTAGATGTTTAATTAGAGGTCAGGTGTCAGTATTGCATTCAGCAGCAGTGTCTGCTCGTTTTCTGTGGGGTAGTTTGGGCTGTCCCTTCATGGACTTGATGAAAGGACAATAGTGAGAAGTTATATCTATTGCTGAAGTTCCCACATCTAAACAGAAGCCTTGCAAGGCTGGGGAAAGAGGCTAAAAATGCTTTACCTTAAAATTATTTTGTTTGGCCTTAAAAGGAGCATAAGTTTGCATTGAATACAACTGTCAAAAGAAAGTTGAGCATTCTTGTACCATCCTGAGACGGTAATAGATACATATTTTCCAGTATCTAATAAAAATTGGTTTTTTACACTTTGGCTTAGCTGACCAAAGATGGTTGAAAGAAGTTGAATATAAGGATGTTGCATTTCATGTTAGTCAAAACAGATAGTTCATTTCTTCATTCTTAGCTTTTTGAAGTGTGAATGCATTTAACTTTTGCAATCCCATAGGTTCTGGAATAATGGCAGACCCCAGTCCTTAACTTAAAATCCTAGAGTCATAATTCTTATTTAAGCAGAGGCACTGGGGTAGGTACATGTGTAAAAGCTTCCATCCTCTGTATTAATGACAAGTTGAAACTTGAGGCAGTGAGAGGAGATAAGACAAGGAACTCTGCGCTGAGTATCACTGATCCTTGGAGAGATATTACTCCTGTAAAATGAATTTAACAGTAATCAGAGAGGCAGGATAGCAAATGTGCGGAGTTGATTGAAGTTCCTGTTTATTATCTTTAGTCCCAAGGGTGCTAAAATTACCTCAAAGACGGCAGTTGTCAGGAATTCAAAAGAAGAGCAATTTGAAGAAGGTGATAATATCATACCTTTAAAACCACCTTGAGATTGATTGAGAGGAAAAAAACCACTTTGTTGCCTTGGTGATTCAGCAAAATACACACAGATTATTGTAGCAAAACTCTTCCCACCCACCCATCTGTAGGATACTGAGTTTGTGATACTGGAGAATTTGCTGTGGCACTTTGGCCTTAACTTGTTTTCCTATTTCAGACAATTTCCTTTCCTATAGAGACTGCCTCAGAAGGAAGATTTTGTTCTGAGCTGTCAAAAAGAGCTACATTTCTTTATTTGCTGTTGCTTGGTGTAGTCCCAGACTTCTGCATGGGTACAACACAGCAGAAGAAAATCATAGGAAATTAACTTCTACAAAACAAACTGGAGAATATACTTTCCCCCATCAAGCAAAGTGGATCTTTTCAGTACTGGAAGGAAATATACTTCCATTTGTGTCTAATGCTTAATCTTTCTCTATAAATGACATATTTAGCCTTTTAGAATTAATGTCCTAAAATTGCTATGAATTGTCTGCCACAGAGTCTCTATGGCCTGTCTGGGGTTTTGCTATGTATAGAAGATGCAGAAGCTTTCAAAATACAACATTCAGATTTACAGGCATTTTCAATTTCATTTATCATTAGTGCCTCAGAAACATAAAGCAAATGGATTAGATGTGACATTTAATGCTGAAAAGAGGAACTGAACTAGCTGACATACATTTTAGACTTCACCCTAGTGAATGTATTTGGGCTGAGTTCTGGGAGAATTTTGTCTTAAGCAAGGATTGTGTTATTTGGCTTCCTATGCCAGGTATTAAAAGTTTATGCCTGCTCTGCAGGCTGTACTTTGATGCTGAGTTTGGGAGGCAGCTTTAAATTAGCTGGCCTGGGGACCTGGAGAACTCGAGCTGCAGCATCACGTGGCTCCATGTGGGTTGATTTACCCCATTTGAATGTGATGCTGTATTGGTCTAGGGCTGCAGAGACACAGATGACACCAGTGCCATAGGTAAGCTGCCAGAAAGGTGTGCTAGAACATTTTCATTTGTGTTCTGGAAAGCATGGTCTGTTGCACCATAAATTTAGAGATTGAGGTAGGATTGGTGAGCACGTTTGTAGCATCTGCTAACTGAGAAAACATTCAGGTACTGTAAAATCCCATAACTCTTCCGTGGATGATAACCGGCGCCAGCACAACATTTTAACATTACCTATTATGGGTGTAGACTAAACTTTAGTGATCTTGCATAATTATTACTGACAAAAGTTTGAGCAAACACACTTACATTTGTGTGTAATATATAATCCATATGAATTCCTTAGTCCAGATCAAATATTATGATCCCCTTAAGCTAAATATATTTTTTCAACCTTTATGGAATTTATTGAATGGTTGTTTTTTTAAAGGAAAAATACTCCAATTTCACTGTTACAAAACCTTGATCCTTCCTCCATTGCCATTACCCGTTTAATATCTTATTAATGCAAAGAAAAGGCAAACACTGCACTATAGGCTGCAGACCACTTTACTCTCACTGAATTAGCAGCTCTTTTTGTGCAGATGACTGCTCTATGTTTCATCTGCATCAGTTTTATTATCTTCCAGAGGAACCTGTATTTAATTTTCTTCTTCACTGCCACTTAAAATTGATACGTCATGATAAATCCTTTGAATAGCCAGCATTTGACTTGGGGGAAAAAGCAGGCAGACTGGAAGTACAAAGGAGAGAGTTAGTTGGGCACAGGTATTTTTGCTTGTGTGACAAATTCCCTGCTCTGGGAAGACAACTTGAACCAGAAGTCAAACAGTGCCAATCAGCAACTGGCAACCGAAGATGTGATTGGGAATGTAGACAGACCCATGGGACCTTTCGTCCAGGTAGCTCTCACACCCATGGCAGACTGAGTTTCAGCAGATAGGGTTACGTCTGTGCTTGATTGCTCTGTTGAATGTATTCTTGATTTTGTTGAGATGTGTGTAGGAATTTCCCCTCTTAAACAGACAAATGAGCTTGTAAACTAAAATCTTGCCTTCGCTTAGGTCTTACATAAGTATTACTTCTAAGGGGTTATTTCTGATTTGGACAGGCATGGGAGAGCAGAATCAAGTTCACGGAGATATTAAACTTAATTCTGCAGAATGGATTTCAGAGTCTAAGACCTAAGCAATGCCTGTAGATGTTGCTTCTAAACTACTGAGTATCCTTCCTATTTATAAACACAACGTGCTTCTAGCCACAGTCATTAAAGAATGAAAATACTTCTCCAAAAATTATAGTTCTGCCAGTACAGGAACACTTTACAGAATTTTGTGAGGATGATATTGGTAAGATTAAGCAGAAATTGCTTGTCAGAGAATTTTATAAAAGCTTCATGCAGAAAACCTGAAGAATTCAAAAGAAAATTGAAACTTTAACCTATCATATCTCATATTCTCTCTGGGACCTGGGTATTAAATTCTGTAAGAGGATAAAAGCCCAAACTTCACATTTTATTAAATCATACAGGAATTAACAGACAATCATTTAATGTTTAAAAGGATGAGGTTTTATTGTACTCAGAACTGTTGGCAAGAAAAACCTCGCTTCCTCTTGAGCTCCTAGCCAGGGAAGCTGTGCTGAAGTGGCACAACAGGACATTGCAGAGCTAGGGGCCAGAGGCACACAGCCCCCAACACCAGGGCTGCAATGGTCTGTCTGCGTTTGTGTAATTGGGGTGTAATCCTGTAAAGCACTGCTCTACCTCCAAGGATGCAGCACATGGGAACTGTCAAAACCCATCTGGAAATACAGCCTAGTTTAAACACTGAAATCTTATAGAGCTATTTCATATTTATGGTAAAGTAAGTCTTGGTTGGGCATCTGAGTGGGATGTGAATTTGCTTCTGTCTTTTTATAAGCATCTCCAGCTGCTGCATGTGATGCTCTAGATAACTAAATGTCATCATTTCTGGCCTCCCACCTGCTAGCCATGCACCCATGGGAGAAACTCAACTGTGTTTCCTAGATAGTTTTGAATTCGTGAGCAAGGTGCGCTTATTTGGGGGAAAGTGGCTAAAATAAGTGTGCTATTGCTTCACAGGATATCACTGCTTGAATAGCAAGAGACAGAAATTACCTGAGCAAAAAACAGGCAGAAAAAGGACTATGAATCTCAATGAAATTAGCAGTAATTCACTTTAACTGTTAAACTAGTGCTTTATTGAAAAGTCATTTTTTCTGACATTTATTGATTAAAACATGTTGTGTTACACAGCTGCAAGAAGATGTCAAGTCAGACTTAATTCTAGGATTACTCTGAGCTGTTCTGTCATCCATATGAAATTTAGCTGAACTTGCAGGGTTCACTGAAGATGTACTTTTGTTACTAATGTTGCCCCGACTTTGCTTTTTTTGCAGGCTGCCCATTGGTGATTTGTGTAATTTCTACATCAGCGTCCCTAGACAGCTATGGAGAAAGTGGCAAGTGAGTATGGAAATGTCTTCACTCCGGGTGCAGCAAGGACGAAAAATCTGATGGGGAGAAAACCCTGTAGATCAGTTAACAGGGCCCTAGTTCTGCAAGATCCTGCTGAGGAACTGGTCAGGCAGCCTGCAAGTAACGACTGTTGTATAGGCATATTCTTAGACCTAGAAGCCTCAGGTTTGCTTTTCACTGCTGAGATGATGCACAACAGCTCCTGAGATGCTTTGCCTATTTTTCCCTCTTGCTGCAGAGGTGTCAGGCCCCCCACCATGAGCGCCCTGCTACCCCCCCGCACAGAGAAAGCGCAGGCCAGGACACTTCTAACAAGATGGGAATAACCTTTCATTGAAGATACTTAATCTTTTGAAGAAAACTGCAGTTAAACACCTGAAGACCTAAAATGCATAGTGTTAAAAATTTTGATAATTAGTTAAGTTCCTTTCTAATTTGTGGAAAAAAAGGCAAATTTAGCTGAAAAAAAAAACCAAAACCCAAACCCAAAACAGGTGGTTTTTTCCTACCCTAATATAAGCAAAAGATTTGGAGCACAGGTTATTTTGTGTGTGGTAAACTAGCTTACATCATCACTGCTGCAAGAAGGATGTGTGAAGCTGACAGCATGTTTCCCAGCCTGTTCCTCACCACCAGCCAGGCAGGGCAGGGAGGGCTTCAGTTTGTCTCCTGCTACAGTGACGGTGCTCACGGCACTGAAATGACTGCCTGTGATACAGGGTACAGGAACAACAAATAGCAAATAAAACATTTCCCTTCTTCCCATCTTTCCACCCCTAACGCAATTTGAAGGCGTGCTGGGGCAGATAACTGTCATTGACTCTGCAAGATCCAAATCAAAGTGAGATCCTGCCTCAGGTTCCCTGTGTGAGGGGAAAAGAAGCTTCTTACTGATGCTCTGTCATGTTTCTTGCTTTTAAAATTCATCAGTCTTCTTGCATGCTCTTTTAGGCTTTTTTTTTTCTTTTTTTTAATTGAGAGCCTTACTCATTAATTGACCATGTGTTCCATCTAAAATCATTCTGATTTTTCTCTGCAGCTGCTGGCTTTCACTAGAGAATGGAGCAATCTGGGCTTTTGTGGCACCGGCGTTGTTCGTAATTCTGGTAGGTAAAACCATGGCTGCTGCTTCCTTGTTCCATGTCTGTGTCAGCCCCACAGCAGAACTTACTGAAGGTCTGATGCCAGGCCAGTGCCACAGCAGCGATAAATGGTCCAAAATTACTTTGTTCCTCACCCAATTTTTTGTGGTGTTCACAGTTGTATATTAGTATATACATATTAATTCTCACACTATCCCAAGACAAAAATATAACCTAAAATACTGGGACAGCCCTCTTGTGAAACAGTCCTGTTGGGGACATTAATAACTGTGTGGAACCAAGTAATATGGGGCTTTTTAATAATTCTCTGAAAGATCCTCAAAAGAACAAACTCTGTGGCTTGTGTTTCATATACACCAATAAAAGTTGAAAGGCCAATTCCACCTCCCTGGTGTTGGAAGCTTTTGCAAGTGCTCTCAGCAAAGATGCTCATCAGCAGTTTGCAAGCAGTCAGCAGCTAGCAGGAATGGGTTAAAACAACGGTTAAAAAGGAGTTGTCACCTTGGGGGTGAGCTCTGGGGGAGGTAACAAGCCTCCTCCAGACCTGTCTTGTTACAGTGATAAGGAATTTGCACTATCCCTCTGATTTTGAATTCAATGTCAGGTACAGCAGTTTGTCCTGCTGAGCAAGCAGGGCTGTGAAGGTGAGTTTGCTGGGGTCAGGTGGCTGCCACAAATGCCTCTGCCACCTATACTGAACATCATCTTTCCAGGGGAGGGTGCAGGTTCATGGCTTCAGTGCTAATACATGAAGGCTCTACAGCAGTTTAATTATGCCCACACATTAAGTTACAGTGAGTTGTAGTTTAATCACAGTGATTACCTAAGGAGCCACTGGTGTTTGCAGCGATTAAATGGGACATTATTCCTTTTCAGCACTGTTTCCAATACTTTAATTGATCAGGCCATCTACGATTTTTGCTGCAGGTTGTAATGTCAGAGTGACAATATGAACATGGCAAAGACTCACTGGTTGCCTTTAAAGCTTTGCTTAGATTTTAAAGACATGAGCCCAAATCCAGACCAGAGTGTGCCTGCTGTGGTATTTAAGGAAGGTCAGATCCTGACTACTTACATGGAGGAGCATCAAGAGGAGCCACTGACTGTACCTTGCATTTCCCTAAGGAAGCTAGGATTTCAATGGAAAGCACAAAGAAATTTCCCCAAATTTTATTACATGGAAAAACCCCATAAATCGTGCTCACAAGCCAAAGGAAGAAAGGGGAGCTGTCCATAGAGAGCAAGTGTTTACCATATTTCTATAATTATTTGGCAAACAAAAAGTGGCTTCTTGGCTGGCTTTTTCCTGGCAGAGTGTGAAATCAGCCTCTTTTATGCTGCAGCTCAGCACAGCCCAGTCCAGCATCTTCCACCCAAGATACTGCCACTGAAAAGCCAGGCTGAATAAGCATACTGCAAAAAAACATAGTTGCTATAATGATGATGGAAATTGTCTCATGTTAGCATTTTATTCAAATCATTAATGCAATACTTGAAAGTCCCTGTGCAGTAAGAGCAGATTTCTTTTACCTAAGTGAAAACATATGTGTGTAAATAAGAAATGTTGATCACTGGATTAGAGCTGGCTAAACAGCTCTGGACTTTGTTGCAACAAACTTAATTTGTTGGCCTGTACCTTGCACTTTCTGTATGTGAGTTTGCATTCAAAGATATTTAGATATTGATGATTGGAGAGCAATTAAAATAACCTAATATTCAAATGTCTCCTTCTCATATCAGCACTCACTTTCTGGCCATCCTTTAGCAGCAAAGGAGGAAATGAGATGCAATCAGGACAATCAGGTCTTTCCCAGCTGCTCTCCAAAGATTATATTAATCAAAATATGCCAGATAGTGCAAGGCTTACTCATCTGAGTGAGCACAGCCTTCAACAGTTTGCATGGGTATCTGCTTGCCAGTGAAAGTAAGGGTTTGTCTGTTTGGCTCTCACTTATGATATATAGCATTTGTGCAGTTCAAGCTATATTCTTGTAGGGATACAAGTATTTTGAGAAGGAGAAAGAGTGATCTCACAAGGTTGATCCACGTAGAGCAATTTGTTAAATAGTGTAATCCCAGCTCTGCCTGGAATAGCAGCAAGCTAGCTGACAAATTATTCTCTCTGGGCATTGAATATGCGAGCTGAAAAATGTGCTAGTGCCTATAGGGAAATAAGGAAGCTAAACACTATTTTGTGTGTGTGCCTGTGCTCTTTAAATAACAAATCAGCTACTAGTTGCATGAACTAGTGTTTAGCTCTGAAAATGCTTCTCAAAAAGCAGGTTTTGACTACTTCCATCCACAGTTTCTCTCTGCCAAGAAAAAAGGATTATGCTGTGAAGAAAACAGGGGGACTGCTCTTTTCAACTCCCACTCCCTAGAGACTAGGCAGACATAGTCTACTTTTGTCCTGCCACAGGCAACATAGACATCAAGGAGCCTTCAAACAGAATGATGTGGTAGGAGTGTGACTGGGGAAAAAAATACTCACACATACTTTTCTAGAGAGTAATTCACAGAACCTCCCAGCCCTATATGGATTCCCATACCCAAAGTGCTCTTTCCTTGGGCATTGAGTCAAGGGATGTGATGAAGGAAATATTTGCTTCTATGAGTAGGTCTTTTGGCTTCTACCTGCATCTGAAGGTTTAAAGATCACTCTCTCACCCACAATGCTCAAGCCTCTACATTCTCTTAAGGCATTTATGCAAAAAAATTGTTGCCATTAATTAGAAGACCAAGCTAAGCTCAGTCAGAGTTGGCCTGGGACAAGTCTTCAATGGAAAAAGAAACTTGACAAAGCACCTGAGTGTTTGGAACAAGACATTACATCTCTGGCAGAAGGCTTTGTTTGTTATCAACCATCTGCTGCCTTGGTCTGCTTCCATAGATATGGCAGAATTAAGGAAATTCTGTGGAAAGCATCTGTGTGGGCGTGCTGCAGGCAGTGAATGGTCCATTGTGGGGGGACATACTGGGCTGTAGTGACAAGTCCTTTCTGTTGTTTTCTCTGTAAGTAGTTATTTGTGTGGTGTGTTTTACAAGTCTTACAGATAAACAGCATTTTTATGGAGCTAAATGATTTCCATTAGCATACTGTAAGGGTTTGATGCTGTGGGGATTTGTAACTACTGTCTTCAGATGGGACTCCATGGAACTTGAGGCCCAGGCTGAGCTTGCCATCACTGACTTTAGTTGGTACTTGCTTATGAACATTCAATATATAAAAGAAATTCTCTCCCTTATACCTGCTGATCATACATGATTAAGTAAGTTCTCTTCCTCCTGGTATTTATTCTCTATGTACCACTTTATGTATAATCCTTTATGTACCACTGCAGAATTATGATGACTTCTATATGCTGAGAGTCTAACTCTGCATGTAAGTCCACTGATGGAAAAGTGACAACTTGTGTCCCTTACTAGACATCATGGGAAAGGGTGACAGAACTGGACCCATAGTGTTTAAAGGCCCTGAGATGGTAGGATTCCCCAGAGTCATTGAAATCAAATACATAGTTCAGTGCTGTGGTGGATTTGAGCACAAATAAACAGACCACAGCTGCTAAACTTCTAATTTTTTATCACCCTTCAGTTACAGTGTTTTAAACTTAAATTCCTTTTGGTTTAAAATTAAATTTCTTCCTAACAGGAAAGCATGACATTTTTTTGAACAAGAGGGCAGACTGCAAGCAATTAAAAATTAAGGATTAATATTAGGAAAGAGGAGAAGTCAGGGATCTGTTACATTTTATTAATTATTGTGTATTTCCAACCTCAAAATTTTGCTCTGATGTTCAGCTCTGACTGGTGTGATACTACATGCATTAATATGAAATCATGTACACAGAAGTCTAAAATAACTCAATTTAGTCTATTCCATCTGTAGTTGGAATTGCTCAGAGATAGCTAAAAGTGGAATCAGGCTTTCCAAAATCATTTTAACATTGATCTATTTTAATCAAGTAGCTGTGTTTGGAAATGCAGAAAACCCAGTAATTGCTGATCTGCCCAGCAATGGGCTGCAACTGCAACAACTTGCAACAGTGGTGTGCAACCACTGCAGTCACAGTAAGGATCAAATTAACTCACGCCATCAGCGAGTATGTTAAACCTCAGATTGGAAAAGTCAGTTATAATTCCTTGTACCATTGCCCGAAACTGAAGTGGAGCCTAAAATAGTTGTGGTTTTATAGGAAAGCTGGTCAATGGATTTAATTAAGGCAATATGTTTTATTCTTGTTTATAGCTCCTTTGTGCTGCCAAGCCTTTTCTTGGCTAGGATGCAATACACCACATCAGAGGGTTTTACACATGGGATTTCTCCACTGTACTAAAGAAGAAACAAAAATCTCATGAGACTTGGAGGAAATCTAGGTGAAACCCCTGCAAAAAAAAGAAAATCGAAGTGAGGAAGGAATCTGTCTCCCTGTATCTGGTCTGTCAACATTCTGATGAGAGAAGGTTTTGAAAGAGGTCCTTTTTACCCATTTAACTCTCTTCCTGATCCGGCAATTTTCAGTCAGATGAAGCTGTCACTAGAGTGAGCCAGAGCTCCCTGATGTCATTGAGATCTTTCCATGGGCCCTGGTGGGCTTTGGATCAAGCCCACAGTAATGGGAACTGGCAGCTCTTGCTGATTTCGCAGAGATTTGCAAGTGGCTGGGGTTGGATAAGCTGCCTTGAAAGGAATCCTGTGAGCTTGGAAACAAGCACTGATGTTCTGAGCTAGATTTCTTTTTCTTGTAAGTAGAGTGTGGCCAGTACCTGCAAGCAAAAATATTCTTAAGTTCCTGTGTAATTTAGGCACAGCAACCCTCAGGTAATGTGGGCTTTCAGAAGAGTAAGAAACAGCAGCTATTTATAGTTCCCTTATCTAAATGTTTATATTCTACTAGTTCGAACATTCTGATACGGGTTAAAGCACAATGGGTGTTTCATCAACTAAGCATTCTCCCATTCAAATCACTGGCAAAGTATTTACATGAGATGCCAAAAAAAATCACTGGAAGAACAATTCAGTGGTGGTGTTTTGGTTTCTCATTAATAAGAGCAGTGGAAATACCTCCATGCTTTACTTACTGAAACATGAACAAAGACAGACCTTTGTAGCTAATCTCTTTATTTAGGCTGGATGGGGCAACTGTGATTTCTCAAAATACCTCAGCAAAACTTTTTACGTAGTTCAGGAAATCTAACTATAGAACTTGGGAACTGGAGTGTAATGGTTCCTTGCGAATTTTACAAGTACATTGCTTTTTATCAGCAGTGAGAGCACAATGATTCCTTCTCATCTTTAAATGTATTACTGATGCTCCCTGGAAAGACACATATTCACGCTGACTGCACAAGAGAAACTCCAGGCCTTTTTAGATTTCCACGTTAGGACATCCATCCAGTATACCTAGGAAATTAACTTTCAATTTGATTTCTTTTATGTGAAGAAACTAAAATTCAGCCAGAAATGCTGACCATTTTGTGCTTTAGAAAACCATCAAATTTTGGCTCCTTCAAGACTATCCTGCTTGTGCTGTTTTCATGACCAGAGTTTAGGTTTCATGTCCAGTACAGTGAGAATTTACAAGACGCTATATATATATATAATATATATATATTTACAATATATATATATTATGTTCAGGTGTTGGTGCTTATCATTCACAACTTTCATTGGGTTTTGTGAGATGTAGGAAATTTAGAAGTTGAAGAATGAGGCTTCATTTTTGGGGAGAGCATATTAATGTACATTATTCAGGCATAATCCGTGTATTTTTAAAAATGCTATGCAGAAAGCAAAATCTAAGAGTATCTAAAAAGAATTGGGAATGGACGAAAGCATTAGGGTTTAGTGAAGCTGGCAGGAGTGTCTGAAGTCATCAGACAAAGGGATCCTGGACTGTGCCAGGGTGAACTTGAACTGTGAGACATCCACGAGGTGTCAAAATGTGACTGACAAAAAAAGTGACTGATACTTTGGATAAAAGACTAGAAAAGGCTGCTGAAAGAGAGTATGTCAGGAAAGAAGTTAAGGGTATAGAGAGGCATTTTCTGTGTAATTCCCATGAAAGCTGGAGTAATGATGATGATCATTTGGTCAATGTGTCAGAAAATTGGACAGTTTGGAGAAGAGAGAAGAGAGTTCAAGTTGGTCAGGTTCCTCATCTGCTGCTTCAGTCAATGTGCATATTTAGCATATAAATGGGTTTCTCAAAAATGCTCGTTACCACCTCAATAAATTTATGAAAGTTATTTACAAAATATGGTTTGGTGGGAATAGGGAAAATGATCCCAAGGCCACTGATTTCACCTCTTCCTCATCTCTGTAAAGCTGACCGAACAAGTACACTTGTAATTGAAAAGCTGTTAAGTTCCACAGGGTATTCTTTGAACAGGCTGAAAAGCTGTGGCAGAAAAGAACTATCACAGCTATACTCCTACTTTACACAGGCGATGATCTGCCCTTAGAAATCTAAAATTAAGAGTGGTCAGAGTTGAAACATACCAATGAAACCATTGCTATCAGACATTCTGTAATTCACCCTCTCATCCTCAGTATTACAATGTATGTGTCAAAATAGATATGGTGATTAAATTTTAACTGAGCAACAGCACTATTTTAAATCTTCTCTTTTTGTTCTTTAGTTCAGTGTAGTTTTGTTTACCTTTGTTCTTAACTTGATGCTAAATCTCAGCTTTGCAGCTGATTGTGTAACTTTGGACAGGAAGGGGAAAATGCATCTTTTACATTCACATTCTCTCCTTTTTTCTTTAAACCCAAGGTCCTTGCACAGCAAGACAGTCTTTGCCACATTTCCTTTAAGTGGTAAAGATTTTCTTCTTTCTTCACCTGTGATGCCAGAGCAAACTCTCTTTTGTTAGACATTTTCAGCCTTAGTCTTTTCAAGATTTCCTACTTTTCTGGTGGGAGTTCTTTTCATTTCGTTGATGTTTCTGCTGGGCCTGACATCAAAAAGAGCAGGGCTTTTGAAGAGCAGAGTTCAGGCTTCACGCCTTTTCCTCATTGCTTTTTTAAAATAATCTGGTGCTTAAATTGCAAACAGACCTTGGTAAGAAACAGGAATTGCTGACTGGGAAGTGCTTTCTAAAGTCTGTCCACATGCAAACACAAAACCAAAGAGCATGCAGACACATGCCCCTGCTCACTGAAGTTTCTGTCTGATTTGTCAGCTGGTAGTAGGCTATTAAGGTACTTATTTGTACAGTAGGGATGCTGAGCACTTCTTTAGCTGTGAAGCAATCTATCAATCCAGCCTTATCCTAGACAGGCAAGGACTGTTCCTGAAGGAAAGAAAGCACAAGCAGAAACAACCCACTGCAGGAAGAGGGAAATCCACTGACAAGAGTCAAGCTATGCCAGTCCAAAGTTGGAAACCTCTTTTGCCAAATAAATATAACACACAGAGTTCCTATTTTCTGTTGTATTTGTACAATACATTCTGAGGGCAGTCTGCACCTCTGACACAGTCTGTACTTAACTGTCCTAACCAAGTCTTGTTTCTTCCTTCTTCAGGTCAATATTGGTATTCTCATTGCTGTCACAAGAGTTATCTCAAGAATCAGTGCAGACAACTACAAGGTCCATGGAGATGCCAATGCCTTCAAGTAAGTTTTTCTCATTCAAATTATATTATAACTAGTAATTTCACACTAGCAATGTTGTATCATACAGACATGTATCATGGAGTTTTCCCCAAACACTGATATCCTTCCTCTTCAGTAAAAGGCAAGTAATGTTAAAGACAGCATGTAATTCTCTTTAATGTAGCCAGTTAACCTATGTTCTCTGAAAGCCAAATGCTGTGGATCACCATGAGCTTAAGTGTTTCTTGCTTATTACAGTTACCAGTATTTGTTGATTCATGGTCTGCCCTTTTGTTAATGGAGGCTTTCCTCTTCCTGCTGTATTCAGTCTCACAGAGCATCATTAATCTGTACTGGGGTATTGCAAATATTCTGCTCCTTCAGAGGATAAACCTTGCTTCTAGCCCCCTTTCAGCATAAAAATTCAGCATATGCTTATCTTTAAGACTGTCTGGGTACTGAAAAGCACACACACTTATGCTAGATTTTAATGTGTGCTTAAATTCAAGTGGATCTCTATATCAAGGTGCTTTGGGCTTCTTGGGATGATGGCTTCTCTGAGAGTGTATCATCTTTAAAATACTCTACTGGCAAAGCTAGAGGGGAAACACAAGACAGACATGTCATTGTGTGCGTATACAAAAGGGAAAATTCTGATTTCTCGAAGCCATAGGATTGCATATGTGTAACTAAAGACATAATACACTGATTATAAAGCAAGATGCTGAATATTCTGTTTTGTGTGTTGTTATCATGTAAAGATGCTTTAGTCCAAATATAAAAAGGAAAAGAGGACACTGTATATAACTCAAGGAATATGTAACTCAAGTAGAAGGAGAATGTGATGATGAGTTTAACTCTTCTGAGTCACAGGCTACTGTATGGTAAGGATTTGGTGCCACTGCTCTGAAATGGTATCGTAAAAAATAATTTTTATGCTTGGATTACTTATGTAATTTTTAAAATGCCATTAAGTTTTCACTATTGGTGACAGTTACCTAATTGCAGTTAATTTAGTTACTGTATACTTACCCAACAGGAAAAGAAAACCAGTAAATAAGTCTACACAAAAATCTGTAAGATAATTACATTGTAGTGAAATAAAAAGACTGGGAATTAAAATGATTATTTCAGGTTTGGCTGAGTCCCTGTGACCTTCAGAAACACAAAGGAAATTAGGGCCTTAGGAAACAAATAACTGTATGTTGTCAATGCCAATTTGTACACACTATTAGAACTGAGAAGACAAAGGAACAACCTCCATAAGTACAAGAGCAGCTACACAGATTTCTCTATGTACTTAAATATTTCCTTATTAGTATTACAGAGAATTGATTCGATACATGCTGTGCCCTGTGCACTAATACATATTAATTTTTTTAAAGAAACCTATGTGTGTTTATGTAAGTAAAATGGTTTAAGAGTGGTTGATCTAGCTGTAAGATGAAATCCATTTAACCCGGAGTATATGTTCTTAGTTCAAATATTATCGCTATAGATTTGGAATGGTGGAGCTCTGTACTGAAAATGTGACTTCTCCAGACACCCTGTTTGAGAATGTTCCTTGTGCCAGGTAGTTTTTAAAATAGAGATTAAGGATTTGACCTAAAAAAATAGAGACAAATGGTAGTGGGAAGATACATCTGGAAGTATTCAATGGTTAATTTGCTCTGATAGATCAGTTTTCCTCACAGAATTAAATTAATTCAATAAAATATAATTGACGGTAAACAATATAATACAGCAGAACGTACTCTTCTGTAGATCTCATTATAGAAAGGGGTCCTCTGAAGAAATCTGAAATGAGAAGGGCATAAAGAGCTGTCCAAATCAGAGAGTATTTATACCCTGATTCAACACAGCGGTGAGGCATGATGAATTAAGGGTTTCATGTACAGAGGATGTCATGGACAAAGTTGGTCTGTTAGAAAAAAGATAAATATAAGGCCTTCGTAACACCAGAATTCATTTTGTTGCCATAAGCATTCCTCATACAGGTGAGAAGTTTGTATGTGCATTGTGGAATCATTCTGTCCGTGGTATCTTTTTCCAAAAAAGAAGAGAACAAAACAAAAGAGGCTTCTGTTCTGACAGCTGCATGGGACATGGTTTTCATAGTGAAAAACACCCCATACTCCCAACCACCACAGGATCCTAGATGTTGATTAGAGGCTGTCAACATGTGAGAGTGGATAAGCACAGCCAAACAAATCGGTGACAGCACACAGAAAACAGAAAATCACAACAAGCTCTGTAGTTTCTGTCAAGTCACCGTCAGCAGGGACTGCAGGGTAGTTTTGAATCAACGAGTTCAATTGGATTAGGGAGGAATCACTTAAGACTGCAAAGTGCTTTGTGTAACATAAGCCTTAAATAAAGGGCCTGTCAGGCATCCATCTGAATAATGCTGTTCATGGTATTAGCTGTGGGGAAGCTACAAGATGTTAGAATTTATCAAGCACTTTTTAGAAACAGTTGAATTAAAATGGCACATAGTGACTTTAGTGAGACAAGAAAGCACTTGTCACCATGTTGCAGTTGTTTGCTGCAGTGAAGTGGTGCATAAAGCAGAAGTGGTTTCTTTAGGGCTGTGTTCGATGGCTTCAGAAAGCCAAAGACAGAAAATGAGAACTGCAGTGTGAGCAGCTAAGGAGGGGAAGCCTGCTCAATGCAATAAACTTGAGGGACAAAAAGAGGGATTCTGGTGCTGTCTTTTCTAGCTGGAATGAAATTTAAATGGAAAGCACAATGCGAAACAGTAAGTTGCTGTCTGTAACAATTTGGATGATAGCACTTAAACAGCGGGGTTTCTAAGTTTATGAGTGATGATGAACTGAAAGGCATAGCAGGACTGGCTGAAGAACAGCGCAAGTGCCTGTGGCAGGAGCATGAAGGAGGTGCCAGGACCAGTTTGTCTTCCCTTGGTAACTCCAGCCAGTATTTCTGTCTGCGTTAAGCTCCTGAGTAAGAGGCCTCACTCACACTTGCAGCTGTGCCGAGTTCAAATACAAACAGCATTGTAGTCTGAAACTCCCAGCCTACAGGTTTTACGGAACAGGCTCATCACTAGGCTCACTCTGGCCAGGCTTTGCTGCCAAAGGAAAAGTTTAAACATGCTAACCAGGACTGGCTTCCCTTTCTGCTGGCAGCCTGGGTGGGTCAGCACCTAACCTGGATTTGTCTTCTCTAGCTCCAGAGCTTAGTAAAGCCACCACCATCTCCACTGGGACTCCTCATCAATACAAAACCGTCTGCTTTCTGCCACGCAGTTCACTTAGTC